>QEOT01123882.1:80458-98581 GCA_003123785.1 Pterocarya stenoptera | reverse complement strand
AAAAAAAAAAAGTGTTTTTTAGGGGGAATCATGCCGTCTTAATAGCTGCAAGTTTCAGCATTCCAATTAGTCCCACTTTGATTCCCTACCGTGAGAAATGTTATAATTATGATTCGGTGGTGTTCTAGTTTTATATAGAATGCCTATGTTTCAGCAACTACAGGTGCTGTTTGCTTGTTCTCAAGTTCAAGTCAATATTAGTTTTTAGGTAGATATGGTTTGTCCTAGCTGATAAAGTTTTGGTCGTGTTTCAGATTCTTTCCAATAGACTTGTATCTACCAGTCTTTGATTCATTGTGCTAATAGAAGGTTAATGAAGACCTGTGTTTGAAAGTTACAATTCACTCTTGTTCTGCTCCCAAGTGTGTTGAAGTAATCTTCAAATTCATCTAAGTTTTTTAGCAACTCCAGAATCTCTTCTGGTGTTAGTGGTGATGGTACTTCTGAGTTTTTTAAAAAGTTATCCATATTTTATGTCGATCACTCGAGTGTGCTGTGTTTTTCTATTTCTTTTTTTTTTTAATTATTATTAAGACTAAAAGACACAATTGATGTTTATACCTGCTTCAGTGGTGCTTGGACCAAATGGTGTCACCTGGTCCTTTAGTGAGAGGTGGAGGTTGGGGTTATGGCATTCATGGCCAAACTCTATACTCTTAAAGTGAAATGCATATTACTTTTGGCGCTCTTCTGGTACCTCGCAACATTCTTATGTATTCAATTTTCCATATTATACTCCATAATTATTACGCATTTTGCCTTTGACACTCCTCCGTGGCCTTAAAACAATTTGTAGTTTTGATTTTCATTTAATCAATATGATGCCAAAAGGTCTTGCATGTATTGTTCTAACCCATGATCTCAAACCTACATCCGGTAAGTTTTGCTAATAAACATACAGAGGCCCTAGAAGTTTACTTGTTTTTGTGTATTCCAATAGAACATGGCAAGTACAAGAGACATCGCGGCAGAGTGTAAACTCATAACTGCTTTTATGTCCTATCAATTAATACTTTCATCTCTTAATTGCCTAAAATAGGCTGTCTTCTGGAAGCTTGAAATACCTCTGGAAATTACTACCCACCCTATAAAACCTAATTGTTTCAATCACTTGGAAGTTCAATTGTTGTCTGTTTCATTGGGTACGCCTACTATAGTGTGGATTCTGGACATTTTATGGTCCAACAATTTGATTTATAAAATGTTTTAGTTCAGAAAACAAAGATGAAAGTGCGTATTTGTAAATTTATTTATCTTGTGATTTTTGCTGTCAATTTCAGACGAAGATGATGAGTAGCTTGCCTTTCATGGATGTGGTGTCTTCAGACAAGGCATTGTTGTTCACAGAAATTGAGGGTCTTCAAGTTGTAGATGTTTCTTTACTTTCCAATGGTGCTTTGTTTTAAGGCTGAGAGAACTCTTCCAAATCAATTTACTTTTTGCAATGCAAAATCTTTGAGATGCTTGCTGACTGGCTAATGCAAAATCTTCATCAATAATGGCAACACTTGAGCTACACTTTTTCAAGGAAAACTATTTTATAAACCAAGTCTTGTGATGCCACTTAAGAGAGGTCATACTATAGATAATTTTTGAAGCTCAATCAATGGAAAAGTTCGAATTTAAATCTCAGGCATAGAGTGAGAGTGAAGAATGATTAGTTTTGGGGATTTTATGAAATTCTTATAAAGTTGTTATACATCAGGGTTGCCATATGGCAGGAATCTACCAGTCAATGACGAAGCTTTTGTGACTGCAGTGCGATAGTTTATGAACTATTGTTAAATTAGGGAGACGCAAGTAGATGGGGACATTGGTGGTGAAAGTTGAATGGATTTTTCTTGCATGCATAGTTCGAGTAGCAAGAGCTATGTGCATCATCTGTTTTTTGTTCTGATTTATCAATTCACTAATTTCGGTTTTGATGCTGAAACGAATGAACCGTGCTCACCTATTAGGATTCTTCTCTAAAGGTTAGTTTCAACATTGCCAACGGAACATTAGATGGAGTTATCAACACACTTTCATGTTCGCAACAGTTGACCACTTCTCAGATATATATATATATATATATATATATATATATATGGCAGAGTGGAACTCATAATTTTTATATAGCATTTGACAAAGAGAACTGCTTTAGCCAGAAAAAATCTTATAAAAGTAAACTTACAAACTAGTGTAATTTGATGTGTACGTTAGATTGTAAAGTTACTTTTATTGTAAATTAGATCTAACGTATTATATTAAGACATGTCAATTTGTAGATTTTTTTTTATAGATTTTTTTTTTTTTTTTTTTTTGCCGTTGTAACGCTTTTCTTTGACAAATATGTGATGCAATAATTTTAAAAGAAAAAACATCTATTTGCAATCTTGTAAATTGACATACTTGTGGAAGTCTGCCATGTCAACCAACTACTTAAAAGTGGATGTATTGTCACAAAATTATGTTAAGCCAATAAAGAATGTTGGACCTCTACATTTATATTTCCAATTTTCTCAATCCGCCAATCTTAAAGAGTGCTAAATTGATATTCATGTAGGCAATGTACATGCGCAAGCTGGTCTAATTTCCTCAATCCACTAATAAAATTATATGTAAGGATCTGTGTTCATCTTTCCAAAGTCGACCATCCTATTGTTGAACACATGTAGAAGGAGATCGCATGCTTGCCGGGCAGATGGCCTTTCTTGTGGGGTAGTTTTTGTGCACTGAAGGGCTATTTCAAGCACTTGGAAGGCTGCACATTCTTCACCAGGCAGGAGTGGTTTCAATGCAGGATCGATCAATTCCTCACGAGCCGAATCTAGCATCTCAATCTGTGTCTCCACCCATCTCACCATGTCCATATCCACACCAAAAGCACCATCTGTTGGCATCTTTCCACTGACAAGCTCCATGAGCACAATACCCATGCTATAAACGTCACTCTTTTCTGTTGCCTTCAATGAATATGCATACTCTGAAATACACAACACATGTTTCTTTTTAGGATCATCACCAAGTAATGTTAAAATCAGAATCATATAACATTAACTCAAAGCATGAACTCTCTTACCTGGTGCCATGTAGCCGAAGGACCCAGCAAACCATGTATTTGATTCTGTGTTAGAATCATAATCCTCAACTAGTGCTTTCGCAAGCCCAAAGTCGCCCAAATGTGCCTCCATGTTGGAATCTAGCAAGATATTGCTTGGTTTGATGTCCCTGTGAATAATCTTTGGTACACAATCATGGTGAAGATATTCCACTCCTTGAGCTAATCCCACAGCAATCCTTAACCTTGCCTCCCAATCAAGGATAGTTTTCTTCTTGCTATTCAGCGGTTGTCCATGCAGCCAATCCCATACACTTCCATTAGCCATGTACTCGTATATCAGCAGATTCAAACCTGCTCCTTCGTTGCTGCAGCAACCCATCAACTTCACTAGATGCCTGTGCCTTATCCTCCCAAGCGTCTTCAACTCTCTTGTGAAACTTTTCTTTAGTAAAAGATCATCTTTCCTCAGTATCTTCTTTACTGCTACTGTTTCTCCTGAGGACAATTCGGCTTTGTAAATCTTTCCAGAACCTCCAGACCCGATGATGAACTCTTCGCTTAGATTGTTTGTGGCTTCCATGATTTCATCCCATCTGAAATCTCGCCTTAATCCACCATTTTGGAAGAGTAGTCGTCTTCGCTGTACTTGGGAAGAACTTGATGAATATGTACATTTCACTTCATTGGATTTTTTGAATTCACGTTTGTGTTTCAGAAAGAGGGAGACCCCAAGTAGCAATAGGCCAATTGCCGCCAGAGTCGATATTGCAGAAATGACCACCACTGATGCTTCACTTAAGCTTGACTGCTGGTTGCTGACATCACCACTGCAGATACCAAGAGGGCTTCCACAAAGTTGTATATTTCCTTGGAATACCTCTGCTGGCCAGTGTGAGAATCTCTTGTCCAATTTTCCCTGGAGATTGTTGTAAGAGAGATTGAGCTTTCCCAAGCTGCTCATGTCCCCGACTTTGGAAGGGACTTCTCCAGCAAGTTGATTGTGAGAAAGATTGAGTGCTTCGAGTTTTGAAAGTGTTGCAATTGAAGGTGGGATATGGCCAGTGAGATTATTGTAACTGAGGTCTAGAATGGTTTGAAGATTCTGGAGCTGAGCAAGCTCAATTGGAATTTCACCACTAAAGCTGTTGCGTGAAAGCCGAAGTTCATACAGCTTGCCTAGCATACCTATTGCCCGAGGTATTGGCCCAGAAAACTGGTTCCCGTCGAGGTTGAGGTTAGTAAGTGATAACAGGTTCCCAATTTCAGAAGGGAGAGTTCCATTGAGCGAATTGTCATTCATATAAAGAACTAGCAGTTTAGAGCAGTTGAAAACTTCTCGAGGAAGAGGCCCAAGAAATAAATTGGAAGAGAGGATCAGCTTCTCCAACAGAGGCAAACTTCCAAGCCATGACGGTATCGGTCCAGAAAGAAGGTTATTGTTCATATCAATATATGCAAGCTTCTTGCACAATGAAAGCTCAGCTGGTATTGCTCCAGTTAGTGAGTTTCCAGAGAAGTCTAACAATGAGAGCTTGTGGATTTTTCCCAACGTCCATGGGATCTTCCCAGTAAACTGGTTGTTCCTTAGTACGAGCCTCTGAAGGAAGGGTGAATTTCCCAGTTGGGGAGGAATCTCATGGTCGAACTCATTATGTGCGACATCAAAAGAAAGAAAAGAACGTGAACTACACAATGCAGCAAGGCTACCATTCAATCTGTTTTTCGACAGATTCACTCTGGTCAGATTTGCTACATTAATCAGTGTATCAGGGAGATTACCTTCAAGTGAGTTGTTGTAAAGCATGAGCTGTTCAAGTGCTCGAAGGAATCCAAACGTCACAGGAATGCCACCAGTGAGATTGTTGTCTGCCAAGTCCAAAATAGTCAGTTGATGACAGTTACCCAAGGTGGCGGGAATTTTACCCACAAGTTCGTTCTCCCTTAGATGAAGAAAATTCAGCTGCTTTAGCCTCCCAATAGTGATGGGAATTTCCCCACTGAAACGGTTTCCGTAAAAATCAACCATTTGCAAGCTTAAACAATTCCCAATCTCAAAAGGTATCTCCCCAGACAACTGATTGTCGTAAAGATACAAGATTTCCAGCTTCCCAAGCATACCAACCTCTTTAGGCAGATTTCCATGCAAGTTGTTATGATACAGTGCCAGTGTCTCCAGGTTACTGAGGTTCCCCACGAATGGAGAAATTGAACCCACGAAGCTGTTGTTGTGGAGCAAGAGATCAGTTAGACTAAGCAGACCGTAAAGTTGATCTGGGATTGTGCCATTGAGCGCGTTGCTGGACAAATCTAGTTGCTTTAGGGATGGACACTGGCTCAATTCCAATGGGATTTCACCGAAAATTTGAGTCTCTGCTAGCATCAAGAGCTCCAAATTGGTTGTGTTGGAACATATATTTCTTGGTATCGAACCAGACAGACTGTTATTTGACAAAACCAAGCTTGTTAGCATACCCATGTTTCCTAATTCTTTTGGAATGCCTCCACTGAGCTTGTTCGTTGACAAGTCGAGAGCTCGTAGACTGCCTAACTGAGCTAGAGACTTTGGAATTGGACCCTCAAGCTTGTTCCCCATGAGATTCAT
Source organism: Pterocarya stenoptera (assembly GCA_003123785.1). Taxonomy (NCBI): domain Eukaryota; kingdom Viridiplantae; phylum Streptophyta; class Magnoliopsida; order Fagales; family Juglandaceae; genus Pterocarya; species Pterocarya stenoptera. The sequence goes on along the minus strand of QEOT01123882.1, from coordinate 92,936 downwards.
GTAGTCGAGTTGGCCCAGTTCACCGAGTTCGCTCGGTATCTCACCCGAGAGACTATTGTTGGCCAGGTTAAGCAGCTGAAGGTTCTTGAGACGACCCAAATCATTTGGAATTGACCCATTGAGACTGTTGAGAGCAGCAGTAAAGATTGTGAGGCTCGAGCAGTTTCCCAGCTCGGCAGGGATCGGACCCTCGAGTTGGTTCTGTTGGAGAATCAGATGCTCAACTCGGCCGAGTTGTCCGAGTTCGCTGGGTATTGGACCCGAGAGAGCACATGAAGCCAAGCCAAGAGTGACTAAATCGACAAGTTTGCCAAATGAGGAGGGAATCAGGCCTGTGAGTCCATTGTCCCCGAGACGAATGACTCGGAGACTCGTCAGTGAGCCGAGCTGAGTTGGGATGGGGCCAGTGAGCTGGTTGGAGAAAAGAAGCAAAAGTTCCAAGAACGTAAGGTCAGAGAGATTAGGTGGAATGGGACCCGAGAGACGGTTAGAGGAAAGATCAAGATGGAGCAGGTTTTGCAAACGACCGATGGAGGGTGATATTGAACCGGCGAGTGACGAACTAGTAAGGTTTAGACCCACAACTTGAACTGAGCCATCCACCGAGTCCAAGCCACAAGAAACCCCTCTCCATGTACAAAAATTTGGGTTGGTTTCAGACCAATCATGCAAAACTATATCTGGGTCTTCCACAAATGATTTCTTCACCTCCAAAAGGACCGCCAAAGTTGAGCTGCTATCAAGCTTGTCCATGCACAAGACAACCCAACCAGATGTAAAACACATGAAAAGATTAACAAAAATATTAACCGACAAATATCGTCCTAACGTAGCCATTTCAATGAGAATATAAGCTATCAAGCTATCAACCGTCTGGAGGAGTAAAGAAGCTCAGAACAGAGAGCTTTGAAGGAGAAGGAAATAGACTATATATATAGAAAGCTGGATCCTATTTGTTTGAAGTTGGCTTATTGTATGAGTGGGAAGCTCAATTAATTTGGTCAGGATTGCATTGTAGTTCTCGGGTTGAGAGAGAAGACGCGTTGAAAAGAAGGGATCGAGAGTTGTGAGCTGGGACTGCATGGGGACTATTTCTATGTTTCTTGAACTGTGGACGAAGGTGTATTGATGGCTGCAGCATGCAATAGAAAGCTGTATTCTCAGGGTATTTAATGGCCTTAAAATGGGTGAAAAGAGATAAGAGAATTGCTGCTGTCCGTCAACAGCAGCAATCGACATTAATGAGCGCACAACTTCTCCTGTGCTATCTAGAGAGAGAGACTTAAAAATGTGAAGGTCAAAATGGCACAGAAGAAGAACATAAAAATAAATGCGAACATCTTCAGTAAACAATATGATCAGATATATACAACTGAGAGAAAACAGAGAGCGTTTACATTAGATATGAAGTAATGGAGATATGGGGTTACGTTGTGGAAGATACAGTGGTTGGGTGACCGACAAGGGGTTGATATTTGTGGGTTTGCTTGGAATAGTGTCTTAGCTCAAAAATAACAGAGACCTCCCCTTTAATAATAGGAAAGGAAGAAAAAGTGAGCCGTTGAGTTTCCATTTTGCAGTTTACAAAGTCAATGGAGTCCCCCACAAACCTTTGTCATTCCCCACGTATGCAGAAAACCATCCAAACTCCCAACTTACTCTTTTAAATAGTGTTGTTTCAAGCTGTTTTGTAGGTAGAGTCTTTTGGGTATAGTATTGGGTTAAGTTCTAAGCTACCAAATCCTGGTGTTGTTTTGTGACCCTTCAAACTGTTTGATTGGTTGCATGTAACCCTATTGCCTACTCCAAAATGCAATAGCTTTCTGTTTTGCCCACTCAATTATGGAATTCTCTGCTATTAAATAATAAGTTCTGAATGTTTCTTTTACTCTTTTCTTGCTTTGTGCAAGCAAATCCAACCTACTTCAACAGATAATGATGAGGATAACTCAGTCGATCGAGTATTTTATTGGAAAAGCATTAGCCATGAATACTACTCCTCTCATATATTTTCATTTAAAAAAATAGCAGTAATTTCACAAATTGATATGATTTTATGTGATTTATCAGATCTATTTTATTATAAATATAATTTTACAATCTCACAAGTCACATCAAATTACATCAATTTATAAGATTAATTTTATGTAATTATTTTATAATTAGAATATTTCTCTTAAAAAATAGATAATGAAAATGAAGATTATTTTTTAATATATTATCAAGAGTACTGTATTTGGCTGGAAAATAATATTTTTCAATTTTATTTCCTACTTTTTTACATTTTCTTGCTTGAGACGTTTATACATAAAGTATAGCTATCATTTGTTCTCCTTCCAACCCTAAAAGGGCGGTCAGCCAATGCATATCAGCATATGATGATACTTTATTCCTGGGATTTACGGCTTAATTAAAAACTAATGATGACTCTCAATTAAGCTGACAAATACCAATTCGCCAACGTTAATTACTGACCTTGTTTGTCTCACTCCTACCATGTTTCTCTGTTCCCATCTCTTATCTGTTTCCACCTAAAATAATCCTCAGAGAGAGAGAGAGAGGTCGACAAGCATATTCATGGCTTTTTTACTTTCTTTAACACATACTAGATCGTTTAAGGGAAGGAGCCGCTCGTAGGAGATTCCGATAAAGAATTCTTTAACGACTCGTTTGTCAATTTATTTCATCTTATTTTATTTAATTATTATAATTTTTAAAAATTTTGATATAAAATAAATAAAAATAATATTAAAAAAATATATTTTAATCATATTTTTTTTAATTTTAATATTAATTTATCTCATCTTATTTATAAAATTTCGCAAGGATTCCATCGTATTTTATAATATTTATTATTTTAAACGATGTTTAGTAAATGTGTACGTAGAGTTATGTTATATATTTATATTTATATTCTACTTTTATTACAATTCTATCCCGTAAAGAACCCCGTCGTCTGTGCAGTGCGGGAAACCAAAGAAACCCCACCTCCCATAAATGAGCCGCACAACTGTACCTCACAATTCACATTGTCTTTTATCTTGAAAAATGAGAATAATCCTCGGTTGACGGTACAATAAATCGTCTTGGTCAATGGTCATGGCCTTTTTGCTTTGTTTTCTTTATAAGTTCATGAATAATGATATTTTATCATTTTTTTAATTTTTTAATTTTTTTTAAAATTAATTTATTTAGAAAAAGTGAGTATTAATGAAATTAAATTTTTTAAAAATTTTTTCAAGATATTAAAAAAATATCTAAAAAAAATAAATAAACAAATACACTAAAAATAGTAAAATGATGATAAAAAAAAATTATAAACCTATCGTCACCGATACCGACGCAATATATTTTATAATATATTTCACAACATATATTATAAAATAAGAATATTTTTATAAAGTAATATTAATTTTATCAGATATTTTACAAAAATTCTCATCATTATAAAATATTATTATATAAAATGTTGTTAAAATTGATGTGTTTATCATTTATATATATATATATATATAAATGATACTCTTACCACAAGTACTTACCACTCGGTTTTAATGTTGGAATTTTTTAATTTTATTTTTAAATTTTTTTTATCTAGTGATTAAAGAAGTATTTTTTAAATAATATTATTTTTTTAATTTTTTAAAAAAATTTAAAAATGTTAAAAAATACATGTAAAAAAATAACAAAAAAAAAAAAACCAATTATGCTTAACAATAGCTCCCAGGCTCTCAGCGAGAGTTGGGAGTGGTAGACGTAGCACCGTCCTTTCTTGAGAACTGCACAATTGAAGAAGAATCGGAGCAAGCAAAGAAATCCCACCTCCCATAAGGGCTTGTTAGGGAATTTAGATGAAACATAAAATTTTCATTTGATCTTATTCCTAAATATAATTTAAATATAAAATTTTTAAACTAATCATTATAACTTTTTCAAACTTTCAAATAAAAAATAAAAGACAATTTCAACATTTTCAAATCTCTAAATAAAAATAATATTATAAAACTATATTTTTATAATATTTTAATTTTATAATATTTTTTATTCTAATTTTTCTCTCCCATTTCTAAAATCCAAAAAATATTCAGGTAAAACTATTTTCTCATTATTTATAAATTATTTTATTATAATTTATAAAATTTTCATCTCATCTCACTACCTTAACCAAACCTAGAAAAAGAGGTAAGAGAAGGCAAAAATACTTTTGTGTTCTGCCATAGCCGTTTTGCAGTGCGGGAGATTTGGGTAGTATTTTTCGTGTAGCATTAGGAAAAACAAATACTACACTAGTTGTGAGTGTTTTTTTTCTTTGAAAAAAAAAAAAAAAAAAAAGGTGGTTCAATCTAGGATCTAGATTTTTCTAGTTTCAGTCCGGGTCTAACTTGGATTAATCCGGACTGAGTTTTGACCCGAGTTTAAAATCCCGGTATGGTTATATCTAAATTTTCAGGTCGGATCCTGATGAACAATCCTACAGTACATATATACACATTTCTATTCTATTTTTATTACAATATTGATGCGTCATTACTCATTAATTAAGAGATTATTTTTTATTTTCTAAAATTAAAAAATTCAAATATTAATAAATAATATTAAATTAACACAGAAGTGAGATATAAACACGTAGCAAGTACTATACAGTATAAGTAAGGCTTAATATATTATATGTCTATCTCTATCATTTTATATTCTAAAATTATGAGAAATAATACTCAAATTTTACTTCACTCTTTATGTCCTCACTATTGACTGATATTAGAGACCTGATACAGATACAAAGAGATTATATAAATTAAATTTATAAATTGATAAGACTTCATAGAATCTGTTAGATCTATTTTATAATAAAAATAATTTTATAATCTAACGGATCATATCAAACTACATCATTTTGTGAATTTACTTTTATATAATCACTTAATAACTAAACTATTTTCCCTAATATTAATGTCTGCTAGGAGATGGGTCCAGATTCCTTAGCCACAGCCTATGAGAATAGGTTCACATTGAGCTTGGCTTCACAATAGTGACAAAATGACAAAGCATTTTTACACATAGAAGGCATATATATCTGATCAAGACCCTATTTCCTGTGTCATATTATGGTAAAAAGTTCTGCCGTACGTGACACTTCAAAGATCATATTGTAACAAAAATTAATTTCCTCATGTATGATATTGTAGCAGGTTTCTTTTCTGATTATCCAAAGATTAATGTTCAATATATGTGTGTGTGTAATAATGCAGTGGATCGAATCTTGTGACATGGGGAAATTGGAGGAATTATTGCTTTGGCTTTGGCTTGGATATTAGTTATAATTAATATGATATTAATTATTAAACTTTGAATGATCGATGCTTTGTCCAAGAGAATGAGACAAATTAAGATGACGATATTTAAAAGACTTCGGACCCTCAATCAACTCAAAAATTCCTTCACAATTAGACAGACACTGATTGATATGATATTGAGTGAATGACTCCAAATTAATAGTCCCCAATCAAGTTAGTTCATTTGGCGTTGTCGAATAATCGTACCCTCGTGATTCAACATCTTAATCTAATATATATAAATATATATATTTATATTTATAGGTCAATATAATTAAAAACCTTATTTAGGGGTTTAGGGGTGGGTGGGGGGAGGGCTTTATTTATTCACAAGTAAGAAGATCTTGTGATGATGTTCATAATTTAAAATAAAAAAGTCTACTTGTAAACGATAAGGGAATCCCACGTATCCGTCCCTCCACGTGTACAAATGAAACAGTACGTTTATTATAAATCAAATGAGTTCGTCTTTATTTTTTCCCTCCCTTTCCTTTGTCTATCCACAGAGTAATATGAAGTCCTTCGAAGCCTCCCACCCAAACAGAGTCCTTTGTCTTCCCAGCTTCTTCTTCACATCTTCTTCGCATCTTCCAAACAGAGTCCTTCGTCTTCGCAGCGTTGTCTTCGCATCGTCTTCACATCTTCTTTTACCATGTGAGCAAGCTCTGGTTTAAAGGATAACCTTCTAGTATTAAAGGATTTCTTGCAAGAAATTAGGTTAAATTATAGCCTAATTACCATATATAACCCAATTAATAAGAACATTAAAAAGTCAATAAAAATAAAAAGCAATAGATATGAATCTTGTGATTTAGCCAAAAGAAACTCAATAGTCAATACAACCAACAAAAATTCTCAATTAGAAGATAATCTTTTCATCCAAATTACTAATAAAGTCACGTTAGTTACAAATTAATACGTATAAGATATATCACTTATTATGAAATTTATTAAAACTATATCATTATTGTTTTTATAATTGATGCGAAACCAGCTTTCCTTAGTTTCTCCTTTTTTTTCTCTTATAAAAATGCTATTCTTATCATTTATTCTTATTGTTAGAGTTATCACTGTAATAATTTTTTTATTTTTTTATTTTTTTATTTAATAATTAAGAAAATATTTTAAATAATGTTGTGATTTTTTTATTTTCTCAAAAGATATTAAAAAATACATATATAAAAATGATAATATAATTAACGGAAGTACAGTGAGAGCTGTGAGCGGTGGCCGCATAGCACCCTTTGCTCTTATCCCAGACGAGTGCTATGGATTTTTGCAATCATATAAAGCAGCCCCACCCCGGTCTTATCTGACTATACCTGTGCTGCACAAAATCCTGACCTTCTCTCGTATGGGCAGCCTTCTGCGCGCATTGAAAATCATGCATGAAGCTGATCATTTATAAGGTGCGATCGAGCTTTGGGAGGACCATTATTGGAAACCTTCATCGATCAGAATGATCTGGGGGCTTCTAAACTAATAAGAATATTGTTGCAACAATCAGGCCGTAAATAAAATCGATTCTGAATACTTATTTTATTGAAATCTTAACATTTGGCTCTAACAAAACTTATCAGAAATGATGATAAGAAAATATATTACCTATTAATTTTTTATATATGCATTATTAATGTTTTTGTTCTTTAACGATACTGGCATATCCAATATATATAAATATATATATATTTATATGCATGGCTGGTTTTGATGTATGTAGGCTAGCTAGCTCAAGTGAACTTGCCCTATTCCTTCCAAAACAGTCAAAGTACAACCATATATATATCCACTTCGATAGTGTTCTAGATGTGCTTCATGTTTTGATGTAAATTAGCGCATGCATGTGATCAACCTTTATGGAATAGTCACGATCCTGATCTGGACCCAGCTTGAGGCTACATGCATGCCAATCCAGCCTACATTTTATAAGATTTATTTTCTGTAATACTACATATTCGTCTACACATGTGATACGCGTATTGGGATAGTCACGAGAGACGCAAGGAAGCCATCGAAAATCTATGATTTACACTTGCAGATTAAGGTTACAGCTTGTAGAAAGAGAAAACATCATGGAAATATTGATCTAGATCATATACTAGCAGGATATATAAAGGTTTAGGGACTCAAGTTGTATGAAATATTTTAGAGAAATAGATTTTAATAAAAGAATTAAGGTTACAAATTTTCAAAGAACTTGCACTCAAAAGGCCTTGACAAGAAAACTCAAGAGTACTGTCCCTCATGGCCCCACGCGGGATTCGCCATTCACATGGTGAAGTTAAACCATACTAGCTAGACTTCCAACTGGCCGTAGAACATCAATCGGCTTTATTCAACTTGTACTAAGTTTGAATTTGATGCATTCCCTCACAGAGAATCAAGTGACATATAGAGAATATCGATCCAAGCTGTTAGCTTTAGCAATAATATTAGACCTGCTCGATCTGCTTCAAACTCCTATATATTGCTCATCATTCACATCGTCATGATGATATGACCTGGGATAGGTTGGGGGCCGGTGGGGGCCGGTGGGGGTTCCCGGATAGGGCTAGGACTGGTTCAGCTTTCTTCTTGCTGAAACGTAAACCAACGAAACTTCCTAAGATCAGCAAATAGATGATCAGTATTGACTTAATTGGGAGATTTTTACCGATTTCATCATGTCCCACATGATGAGTTTCAAGACTAGATGACGCATCTTGCATCGCCACACCAACTCATGATCTCGTGTTTGTTTGACATATATAAATAAATAAATATATATATATATGTTGCATCGGTGGGTCGACGTCGATTTTGCTCATGGTATCTATAACTCGATAAAATAACTATGAATTAATATGCATAAAGTAAAATAGACATTAACGTACCATTAATAATTACATGGTTGAGCATTGTGACCTACGTTACTATTTTGACCCGCTAGCTGTTACAAGCTACAAGGAAGTGGCAAGAAGAAGAAGAAGAAGACGAAAGAAGTTCCATCAGTACATGTCTTGTCACAAGACTCTTGTGCAAATTATGATACGAACAATTAGATTTTTTCCATATATAATAATATTTTCTTTTGAAAAACAATATAAACGAAGAAAAAAAAGAATTTATAAAAGATGATTAAAGAGCTAGCTAGGGTGGCAAATGGTTTCTAAAATCAATTAAGAGAGACTAAATTATATATATTCCGCATGTAGATAATAATTTTCACCAATCGGGATCTCTGACTATAGCTCGATCGACATGTGATGGCTAATTTATAAGAGAAAGATGTAGATATATACAGGACTAGCTTATGCATGCCCACACGTTAATATATTAATCAATATTGATATATATATATATATAATTTACACCCTTCCCTAGATAAATAAATCAAGAATTAGGATCTACATCTGATCTGTTTCTCTCTCGTAAAATCATCCCCCTAATGTCCCGAATCCAATTATATATTTGGAGTTCTATAACCACAAAAGAATTATACAAAAATAATCCTACAAACTGACGTGCATGTTTTTATGTGATCCATCAGATCTACTTTATATTAATAAATATAACTTTACAATTTGACAAACCACATCTAGTCACATTAATTTGTAAAATTACTTTTGTATAATTAGTTTATAGTTAAAGTATTTCTCATTATATATATATACCTAGTCTATAAATTAGAGGAAAATCCATTTCCCATTAATATTATTTGATAATTTATCCGTGCGAAACAGATCGGCCGAAAGACCATTGGTAGGCCTCTCGGCCTCTACGTCCTGATCAAATGCTTCAGACGAAGAGAGACCAAGCCCTCGTAATAGTTCCCGGCCCATTAATTAATTACAGAATAACGGTCTAAAAGGAATGGCCTACATGCAGTAGGCTATCATGAAGAATTAGAACCTGCAGGATGGAAATATATATATGCAGCAGGCCCAGCTTTAACCTTATAATTTGGAATTTTGAATACTATTAATTAATGCGCTTATTTTTTTTCATTTATTAATTATTCCTTTCCAACTCGATCACTCTCATATATATAAAATATATCATGTTATATTGTATTGTGACAAAGAAATTAGTTCGATCTGCACACGCGCCAGACATTTATAAAACATTATAGTTGATCCCTTTTTAGCCTATTATTCCACAAAAGAAAAAAAAAAAAAAAACACAGTCATCGGCCTCATTATTATTTCTTAAATATTAATAAATTATTAATATTTAAGAAATTACATTACGAGAGACACAAGATCGATGACCTTATTCTTTTTATTCCTGTCACGTTGCTCATGATCGATCGTGAAACACATAAAGAAATGCGACGTCAATGTCATTTTGTTAACAAACAATTAATGGAATTAATATTGTCAAACCTAGCTAGCTACGTACGTACATGCTAGCATGTCATGTTTGTTTAAGGGATCGAGCTGCATCATGTGTGCGTCTCACGTCGTTGATCTAGTACTGGCTGATTGATATAAATTATACACAAAGCCCACATCTTTCTTGATCTCCTTCCTGGCTGGCCTGGGGCTAATCAGTACCTGAAGTGGTGAACGACGTTGACGAATATCATGAATTCCTCATCAGTTTCATTTGTCTTCCTCAGCCTCCTAATTGGTCTTCACTTGGTTTCGTCGGCCTCTGCCCGCCAGCTCGACGACGGTGATCATCATGATTATTTATTGAAGATTCATAAGTTGCCAGAGACCAGCTTGCCTTCCGAAGACTGCCTTTCCTTTGGTTATTATCGTCAGAAATGTCCAGATCTTGAAGCCATTATCAATGCTAAATTAAAAGAATGGATTGCGAAGGATCCCTCCCTCGCTGCCAGTCTCATTAGGCTGCACTTTCATGACTGCTCTGTTAGGGTGAGAGAATATTAATACTTCATCTTTGTTAGATATTAATGTCTGTACTATATATGTCTGCAATATTCATTCACTTTTCTTTGTCATATATGCAACGTACGTTATACGTAGGGTTGCGACGCTTCGATACTTTTAGACCATGAGGGAAGTGAAAGGTGGGCAGAAGTCAGCAAGACATTAAGAGGATTCGAAGTGATCGATGATATCAAAGCGGAGATAGAGAAGAAGTGCCCACAAACAGTGTCTTGCGCTGATATTCTGACAGCAGCTGCTAGGGATGCCACTGTTTTGGCTGGAGGCCCGTATTGGATGGTCCAATACGGGAGGAAAGATGGGCTGGTTTCTCTTGCCAAAGAAGCTGAAGAGGTTCCAATGGGTCACGAAAGCATTACTTCTCTCATTGAGTTTTTCCAGTGCAAGGGTCTCAATGTTGTTGATTTGGCTATTCTTTCAGGTGAACCAACTCTCCCATATAAAGCTGATAAAAGATAAACAGATTGATCATTTCTCTTTTCCCAATTGAAAATTATTATATATCACTTACAAAATCATGCTCGTCTTCAGGGGCACACACCATTGGAAGGGCTTCATGCGGTTCAATACAAAACAGGATCTTTAACTACAGCGGGACTGGAAAACCAGATCCATCCATTAATGCACGGTATTTGAACTTCTTAAAAAGAAAATGCAGATGGGCATCCGAGTACGTTGACCTCGATGCTACAACCCCAAGGACCTTTGATGTTCAGTACTATGCCAATCTTCCAAAGAATATGGGACTCTTACCAACAGATTCAAAGCTGTATATTGATTCAAGGACTGCACCACTTGTTAGCGCATTGGCTGATCAACCCTCTCTTTTCTTCTACCAGTTTGGGGTTTCCATGGCCAAGCTTGGGAATGTCCAAGTCCTCACAGGCCCACATGAAGGCGAGATTCGAACCAAGTGCAGTTTTGTCAACTCGGGTCAATAATCTCTTTTCTGCCTGCAGATCATGATCAAGCTTTGTTTTGGTTAATATAACTTGGTTCTTTTACATTGTATTCCTATTGATGCTCTACGTGGGATTTTCACATAAGAATCTATTGATTCAGAGGCATCATTTTCAAAATGTTGTAGAATAACCATACACTTGGCCGTATTGCTTTCAATGATAACATCTTTTTTTTTTCGGAGTCTTTAAGTTGAGAAATGCAAACTTTTGCTTAATGGAGCACCTTGTTTGTTGCTGCTATGTGCATGAGTTTTGGTATATATGAATAATTGACTAGTGAAATTGTCTAATACTGCTTATAAGCTCGAGACGACTTTGTGTTTGATCTCCACAACTGGTACGTCTTAACTAGGATAGCAATCTGTACTAGATCAACGCTTTCTTTTAAGGAGTAGATAAAAAAGGACCCTCTTAGGGACTTTTCATTTTGGGCATAAAATGGCCTTGGGCTTGAGGAAGCCATTATTCCCTTCTGGGCTTTTAGGTTTGCTTTCCTTGGTTATTGACAATAGAAATATTTTAATATAAAAATAAATTTATAAATTGATGTAACATAATATGTTACGTCAGATTATATATAATGTTAATTTTATTATAAAGTATACTTATATAATGTATTACATAAAACTACGTCAGTTTGTGAATTTATTTTTATAAAATCTCTTTATGTCTATAGTACTTTTTTATAAGAAAAACTATATAAACCATATCTAAAACTAGTCAAAACATGACTAATATTGTTAAATTATCATTTGTTCTTCATAAGTCTTAGGAGAATAGGAGTACTTAGATTATGTTTGGAGGATGAGATGGGAATTTTGTGTTTTGTTTTAAAGTTTAAAATATTATTTTTTAGTTTTGAGATTTGAAAAAATTGAATTAGAATTTGAAAAAGTTATATTGGAATTTGAAAAAGTTGAATTATTTATTATATTTTGTATAGGGATTTGAAAAAGTGTAAAGATGAGATGAGATGAAGATAAAAATTTTAAGTAAAACTTGTTTTCCAAACATAATTTAATCTCTGTAGTTATTATTCTAATATGCACCCTAGACAGTATTACACATACAATCCTACGTATAAATCACGAATTGGCGATCGAGTAGATTTTTTATTTTTTACCTTAGATTCCATAGACAAATTATATGTAAAGCTTGAGCAAGAAGCTGTCACTGGTTTCTAATTTTGATATTTACATGCTTGAGCATTTAAACACATGATCCCCAAGATTAACATGATAATTGTTTTCTTCTGTTCTTCTCTCTCTCTCTCTCTCTCTCTCTCTCT
>QEOT01123882.1:57891-80298 GCA_003123785.1 Pterocarya stenoptera | reverse complement strand
AGATGAGAATTTTGTGTTTTGTTTTAAAGTTTAAAATATTATTTTTTAGTTTTGAGATTTGAAAAAATTGAATTAGAATTTGAAAAAGTTATATTGGAATTTGAAAAAGTTGAATTATTTATTATATTTTGTATAGGGATTTGAAAAAGTGTAAAGATGAGATGAGATGAAGATAAAAATTTTAAGTAAAACTTGTTTTCCAAACATAATTTAATCTCTGTAGTTATTATTCTAATATGCACCCTAGACAGTATTACACATACAATCCTACGTATAAATCACGAATTGGCGATCGAGTAGATTTTTTATTTTTTACCTTAGATTCCATAGACAAATTATATGTAAAGCTTGAGCAAGAAGCTGTCACTGGTTTCTAATTTTGATATTTACATGCTTGAGCATTTAAACACATGATCCCCAAGATTAACATGATAATTGTTTTCTTCTGTTCTTCTCTCTCTCTCTCTCTCTCTCTCTCTCTTTGACGGGTACAAGCTGATTTCATAGGACTCCATATCAATGATATCATGTGTGTCTGCAGAAACGGCCCCTTTCTGTATAAATGTGGGCTCTACTCGGTCCTCCTCCTGGGGGACTATGGGCTGCTTCCAAGGGTGCGCTCCCGGTCAGAAATGTCAACTAAAGATCAACTCTCTCTCTCTCTGATCTCTCTCTCTCTCTCTGATCTCTCTCTCGCTCAAAACTATTTTTTCCTCAGTCACCTCCAAAGGATTAAGGTTCGTCGGCAGAACTAATGTTGTAGTTGAGCAGTGAAGTGATTTTAAATATTTTGTAAATAGTAATGAAAAAAATAATGATAGAATATTAAATAGTGATTAATAGTAATAAAAAATAATAAAAAAAATAATAAATAGTAATAGAATATTATCTGCTAACCAAACTAATCCTTAGTATATATTGTTAAGCAATATGTCGTCTCTCTCATTTTTAGTCGTCTCTCTCATGTAGTTAATAATAAAGCAATATGTCGTCTCATCACCTCAAAGTATTGTTAAAGCAGTTCACCACCCCTTGCTTTTCACTTTTTACTTTTGAACTGGTACTCTCTCTCTCTCTCATTTGAATGCTTATAATTAATAAGCTGAACAAGGCATTAGTCTCAAGATGAGATGAGGTATATTGTCTGCCATCTTGAGCTCTGAGCTTTCACATAACCAACCCAAGTTATATATACCTTGCTAGATGCTGATCACTTAAGACCTCTTGGATGATTTTATATATAGATTTCATTTTGCATGGCTACTGATAACACTAATGTCTCTCCCTATCTTAACTTTCTCACCGGCCTCTTCTTCATTCTGTTACTTATCTCTGATACCACTGTGGCTGACATGAAACATAGCTTCCCACCTCGTACCTCCTTTAGAGATGGAGCCATGAAGAGAAACACCATGGAATTTTCTTCGAGAAAACATGGCGTACTTGGCAAGTCAAAGACTGATTCGACATGCAAAAGCGTATCGACAGCCATCCATGATGTCCGTTCATCGGGTCCAAGGAGGGGCAGGTTCCAATTCCAAGCTAGCACTAGATCGCCATTGCCGTGGCAAGAAAAGACCTTCTATGCCGGTGAACATGAAGTTCCAAGTGGTCCAAATCCCATTTCGAATAGGTAAGCAAGCAAAACAAAGTAAAAGAAGAAGAGAGAGCGATCGATACAGAGAGCCAAAAAGACAGAAAAAATGGTTTCATTCATCTTCGTGGTTTGTGTTTTTACAGTTTATATACAGTTAGCTAGGCTTACTACTACAATAGTGAAATATCTCTACAGTATATTTTTATTATTGCTTTCCAAACAGAACCTACCTACCAATCATTTAAACATGAGGATTGTATATCAGATTCTAGTATTGATCCTTGGTTTCTTCATTTGTGCAATAGTCATCATTATGCCTCCCCGCCCTCGGCCTTCAGCTATCATGTGTTTCTTTGTCCTTCTCTCCGTCGGATATGAAATGGATTTATATATACTACGTACTTTATGCAATATTATGTGTACGTATATGGTGTTTCTTGATTCCTGGGACTGTTTGATTTTGTATATATGATTGTGAGAAACGCTTGGCGATTGGATTGAGATATGAGATGAAATGAATTGAGATGATTTGTAAATAGTAATGAGATTTGTGAATTAAAATTTATAAATAATATTAAGATAAATTGAGATGATGTCCATCTCTCAATCCAAATCTTCTTTGTTTGACTGCTAGTCGACAAGACAAGCTGGTCTGTTTTCATTACTATATATACATATACATATATATATATATATTTGTTCGTTTTCGACTTCGTGATGACCGAAAGAAGAAAAGACCGGCCGGAGTTCTTCAGTACAAAAGGAAAAGACATGCAAAATTAAATTAAAAATAAACTGGCAATTAGGGCAAAACCCCAAGAAGAAAGATTTGAAACTCATGACTAGCTGGTGACTATAGAATAATGATATTGAGAGTCCCTTTTCTTTGTACTTTAAAATCTTGGCAAGTCATGTACGTACGTACGTACTACTGATCATCATGTCATGAATCCATGACAGGCATCACTTGAGTCTTCCTTTTTTGAGGTATGTGGAACTTTGGACGTTCTCTAGGTAGAGTAGGATGTATGTTTTGTGCATAAGATATGCGTGCAAACCTATCGGTTCTCAATAACTTTGGAATCATGCACAAGCAAAGTCTTAGACAAGTTAGAATGTTGAAAATGTGTCGGCCAAACAAACATTATTATATGTACATATGATATGGTGTGTTCTTCTAAATATATATAAAGAGTTTGATGCTCAAAGATCCTTTTATACCACTTTTGGGGTATTTTTTTTTAAAGAGTTGCATATACTTTTGCAATATTTCAAATATATTTTTTACTTCGTATTGTGGACTTGAATCCATTCATGTATTGATCGATGATGTACGGCCTGATGATCGATCAGGCTAGCGAGGCTAAAAGATGAATGTCAAACACATGCAAATTATAACAAGATACTTTTTTTAATAAGAAAAATAGGTGGAAAATAGAGATAAATAGAGAATGAATAGTGTTTGTTTGAAGGGGGAGAAATATAGTTTTTTTTCCAAAGAAAGAAAAAAAGACAGAGAAAAGGAGGGACATAATGATTCGAAAATGTGTGGGTATTAAGCTTTATTGTTTAGGACGAGACTGCCTGCAATTATGAAAGGGGGAAGAGAACCACATCACATGCATTGTTTTGCGTGTAAAGCAATATATATACGGACGGACGGAGCTGGCATCCATGCAAAGGAAAGTCGTGCCTCTTTGATCCTTTTCTTATTTTCCACCTTATTAAGTTTCATTCCCATGCATTAATCTCTCTCTTTTAAAAGCTAGCATGCACCACTCATCTCCTCTGCTATGTGTTTTTTTTTTTTTTTTGCCCCTTTTGGCAGCTACTCATGCCAAGTCCCAACCTTCTCAAGCAATCTATTTGGCACCTTGGCCTTTGTTGTTTAGGGTTTCTTCTCATGTAAGCATGAATTTCAAATTCTAACAAATTCTTTGCCAAATCTTAAGTTAATGCGTTTGGATTAAAAAAAAAAAAACTAAATTTAAATTTGGATTTAATATTAAGATATTTAAAATTTATTTATTTAACCGATTTTAGAAATGAATGAATTTAAAATTCATAATTGTACCTATTTCATGTTATGATGATGAGAAATTCCTTTTTTATAAATATAATTTGAGATTTAGTATTTTGATCAGCGATTAAAATCCTACTAATTTTTTTTAATCCTAATTCAAATCCAGTTTTTAGTTTATGTCCCAAACGTGATATTTCGATTTTTAAAGGATCAAATCCAAATCCTTTTTTCTATATAAATTCATGATCTTTAAATTATATCCGTCCAAATGTATTGATCGAGATCGGTACTACAATATTCTTAAAAAAAAAATAAAAATAAAATAAAATAAAATAAAATTATTAAATATATAGTTGCATAAACAATTATAAAACAATTACATCCATATATATTTATATATGACAGATCAGGTTGGGGAAAGGGAAAATTGATCGTTAATTTCCAACGGCAATATATATATGTTGTTATACAACTGATGATCTATAATTAATTAATATGGACCAAACGAAAGAAAGAAATTAAGAAGCACAAAAATATCCAAAATCCCCTAAAGAATAATGATCATGATATATATAGCCCTTCAACTCGTTGACATTAACCAATATTAATTTATAACTTAGATAATAACAAGTTAAAAATAATAATAATAAAATGATTTAAAAAACATTTAATAATTTTAAAAAATATTTTTATGATCTTATAAATTGTAAATTAATGTAAACTAGAATTGGAAGGCTGTCATGCATTGTCCATTTGATTTTAACGAGCGCGATACGTGTCTTTGATTTTTGCCGTGCCGTAGTCATGCCGATCCTTTACATTTTTGTACGAAAGTAGTAATTAAACCTCGTGCAAATTTTATTTCACATGTTACACCTTTAATTATGTACGTAGTGTACTTTCAATTACAAAAAAAAAAATTAATTCACTGCTTGCTTGAATTCTTTGTATTTTTATAACTCGAGATGTCGATTTTTAATTTTTATAAAATTGAAACTTGAATTTCACTACAAGAAAAATAAGTATTTGTGATGGATTATTTATGATAAAAACACTCATTTTAATAAAAAAAAATAATCATTTTTATTAAAAATAACTTGTCACAAATAAACAATTTTCTTATAATGTTAATTTAAAGAAATTTTCAATTAATTAACAACCTTCGTCAATTTCTAATTTGAAAATTAGTAATAAAATTCTCGCGTAACATCAGTACTACTACACATGTATCAGCCTTTGATCGGGTGATGTGGCATATTGATGTCATGTGTTAGTCTTTAATTGGTTGACACATATCCTTCCATTAATATTTTAACAAAAAACAAAAATTAAAGTACCGAATTAATGCGACTTATTGAAATTCATGTATCAATTTTGAAAAAATTACACAAATTAACAAGTTTATAATCATTGCAACAAGAATAGATGATGCAAGGCAACATGAGCTTTCCTTTTTTTTCTATTAGAAATGCTTGATTTACACAGAAATCTTATAAATCAAACTTACAAATGGACATTTATTGATGTCACAGTAAGATTGTAAAATAATTTAAATTATAAAATATATATAATATAGCACATCAAACTACGTAATTATATATTATGTAAGTTCACAGCTTTTACATAAGCACTCCTCAAATTATATACGTCATCCCGGATTGCCTAAAAGCAAAAGAAAAAAGTTTCAAATAACAAGATTATGTTCGTTCCACCCAGTTCCATCATATTGAAAACGTTCCCGAAAGCATGTTTTAAGTCAAGACAGAGACACCTAAAACTTGACAAGTCTTTGCCTTTTTCCATGGCTCTTTCTCGGTTTTAGATGTCTAGAAGAGGAGGGGTAAGGTGGTGGTTTGCTTTTGGCAATCAAAGCATCATTCTGTCTTAACTTTTGATTTGAGTGAGTTCTTAACAAAAAAGAAACTTTTGTAACAAACACTCAACCGATCCTACAGCAGTGTATGACTTGACCTGCCACTTGAGAGAGATAATGCTGTTAGCTGTAGGCTTACACTCAACCAATCTCGGATGATTTAAGTTGATCTGTGAATAACAGTGTTTTGTATATCCCATTGAGATATATTTGAATGTAAATAGATTGAAATATGTATTTGAATGTAAATAGATTGAAATGAGTTTAACTTTTTATAGAAAATTTAAAAAGTAGTAGATTCTATCAATAATTGATTCGAGATAGATTGAGATCATATCATTTGGATTCGAAACTCATCTCAACTCATTTCATCTCATCTCATCATTACAACTTTTCCAAACTTCCACACAAAATATAATAAATAATTCAACTTTTTCAAATCTCAAAACAATAATAATATTAAAAATAATATTCTAACAATATTTTATTCAACTCATCTCAAACCATTTTAACTAATCTCACCTTATCTCTAAATCCAAACAGGTTAGATTTAAGATAAGATGTAAGATAATAAATAAATAAATAACTCTCCTAGAAAACACCAGCAGTCTAAAATCATCAGGAAAGAGATGAAAAGAACCGTCTGCCTGCCTAGCTCCCTTCCTGATAAAAGTGCTTAAAGGGTCTCCATAGCTTTTCTGTACTAAAAGTGAAAAACTTGTGACTAGTGATTACCACACAGTCTGCGAGGCTTACAGTATGTTTGGACTGTAAGGTTGGGGTAAAGTTTGATCAGATTCAGGACAAAATTTGTGACCTACTTAAATTGGGCCCAATTAATGAGATCATATGCTAGGTGAAAAAAGCAAAGCAACTCTTTAATTAAAGAAAACATATGATCACAGAAGTAGCACAAAAAAGCAAACAAACGCCTAAAAAGAAAGATATTGTATAGTTGTATAGTTGTATAGTTGTTCTTATATAAATAAGAAAAGAAGTGGGAAAATTGGAGATTAATTAGAAAGATACTTTTAGCCATTTATAACCATTGCTATCTGTTAATACAATGCCAGACCCTAAGTGAACAACTCAGTTGAATTGGGCCAAGTCATTACTCTTTCACCTTTGCTTACATTCATAGCTCTCTCTTGGCACCAAAACATGGCATCGCCTGTTGGTTTTGCTTAAAAAATGCCCTCTTTGCTGCTGGTATTGTCATTGTTGTGCCCATCCACCAGCAATTGGTGATTTGCATGTTTGAGGGGAACTGCTTTTCAGAACCAGAATCTAACCATCTGTTAGACACTTAAAAAACTACATTAGTGTGTCATTATAAAGTATAAATTCCAGACCAGTCCATGTAAAACAGTCCTTTATGAGATCCAAGCCAAGCTTTTAAACCATAGCCCTGCCGATGTATACGCTCTTTATACCATGGCGTTTCATCTTGCACACCCAGCAATCCTGCACAGGAGTTGAATACAATTAGTTTATAAATTGGAAAGGCTAGATAAGTCACAGCAAACGAGCCTTTACCCCTACAAAATATCTATTACCCACGATAAGGATCTAAAAAATGATAAAATTAATAGAATGAGAAACTAAGCTGAAATCCACATACTTTCAGCTCTATGCCAGCACACGGTTGAAGGGACCGAATTGGAGAATTTATCCTCAAAGAGCAATTCCCCAGTCTTGATACTCCAGAGCCGTAATTTGCAGTCCTCCCCACATAAAATGAATATAATGTCAGACAAGCTCATATTTCTAAGACCCTCACTAGTTAAACAGCTAGTACTCCAATACCTGACATAACAAATTTCTCGGATGGGTCAACTGCAAGTTGTATACGGGTACAGGAATTAACATGACCTTCATAAGATTGCACAGCCCCTCTCTGTATTAGACGATGATCATATAATTTCACCTGGAAAAGAATGGAAGCCTATGAATGAAAATCTCTCCCTTTCTCCCTCCCTCTCTTTTCTGATGACCAACCATAACAAGAGTTAGGCTGCGTTTGGTTACACAACTCATCCCAACTCATCTCAACTCATCATTACACCTTTTTCAAATCCCAATACAAAATATAATAAACAATTCAACTTTTTCAAATCTCAAAACAACTTTAATATTAAAAAATAATATTCTAACAATATTTTATCATCTCAACTCAACTCAACTCAACTCACTTCAACATCCAAACCCACCTTAGACTGAACATTGAAATCAGTTTGAACTAAAAGATCAACATTATTTTAAGCTAGCCGCAATAAGTGCTCCGTCATCAGACATGAGAGAGAGCAATGCAAGAAACATAATCCAACTTACATGAAAAGAGATTCAAGAAAATAAAAACTTGTCGGAAAGCCTGTACTTATAATATATATATATTTTAAAGGCTGTTGCAAGTATGAAAAGGTTTATCTTAGACAACTGCATTGACAATGTTATGGGTAAATGATGATCATTTCACAGAATAACAAAAATCATGGTCCATGTGACCAGAGGAACAAATACAGTGCAGCACAAAAATGAAAGATGATATAAATAGAGGCTAAGAAAATATATCCATCCTTTCGTTATTGAAAATGAGTCCCTCCGTCTATTAGTTCGTTATTTGAATAGTCAAACACATTTAAACACAAACCTTCAATCAACCCCTTTCCCCTTCTCCATTTAATTTATGTTCTTTGTCAAACGTAGATCCTTTTTAAAAGCTGGGAGACTAGTACTTTCGACCTTACATAACAATGAAGAGAATAAAAATGGCTTAACCAACTAGCCGACAGGATTCATACTGCTGAGACAATTACATGGGTTCAAGGCTTAATTAAGTTTACTTGGAATTGTAGTTATAGATTAGCAGTAGTCTCACTTTGTATATTCACATAATTAACGTACATACACTCTGTATATTCACACACTGATTAACAGACAATATGATCTACACGCATTAAATGCTTAAATGCTAGCACTCAAGTAATACTAGAACAATTCAATATTTGTTGCAAGCTCCAAGCAGAAATTTGTTAAGCATACATACCCTAAAAAGAATTACAATGGAAACCGAATACTAACCGATCCATCCATGGAGCTTGCCAAGAAGTAATGGTCATCGAACTGAAGTGATACCAAACTATTCCAGAACCAAATACAGTCACAATCACAACCAAATAGATAAACCAAAAGGGAAAAAATATCCATTAGGTGTTTAGCCCAATGTTTTGAATACCGTTTCAGTTAAGGCACTGAAATGAAATATTTCGGTACCGGTATTCTTTCGGGATAGTCTATATATAATAAATTAATTATATATGTATAAATTTTATTTCAAAATAACATCAATGCAAGTCTTAAAAAGTTAAAACACATATCTGTAAAACTCAATAATACTTCTAAGTTCTCAATTCAACTATTGAAAAAATAATAGTTACTCATCTTTATCATGGAAAGGGTAGTAGGGATTTGATTTTCAATCTTCGAGAAAAGGGGATTAAAAAAGTTAAGAAAATAGTCTTCATATGTGAGAATTAGAGTGAAAATTATGAAAAAATTAGTTTTTGCATTAATTACAAAAAAATAATAATTTCGGCCGGTACACCGAAATGGCCGGTACACTGAAAATCGGCCGGTATTGACCAAGACGCACTGGTATGGCCAGTATTTGACCCGGTACAAAACACATACATTTTCTGTACCAGCCACTACTCCGGTACAGTAAATATTGGCCAGTACGGTACGAAATTTAAAACCTTGGTTTAGCCCACTAACCAAGAAATAGATGAAGGCATTTTCACAGTATATGATGGATATATGTTTCCAAAGAGCTGCAAAACAAGATATCAATTCTATTATATCCGAAATCCCATCATGATAGTTCATTAAATATAAGGAGACCTAGGTAAACGGCCACAGAAAACAGAATCACTGCAGCACCCAAAAGTTTTGCCAGTGACCTCTCAAACTCTGAACAATAAAGATTAAACTAAACTAAAAAATTGGGGAAGGGAAAAAGTGGACTCAGTTCAGAGTATGGAAATACTTGTCATAGAAAACTTCATGCGTACTACAAAATGTTCACACTCAAAAACAATATTTGTAACAGAAATTTTGATTCTCGAAATGATCAAATAAGAATATAGTAGTGTGGCAATGCAATTAGTTCAGCAACCCATAAAAATCTTGATACCTCAAACACTTGTTGACTAGAACTTCCAAGAGTTTTATCCGAAGATGAGTAAGGTATATGACTAATAAGTGCAGCAGAACTCCCTTCACGTTTTTCACGAACATGAAACATCCACTGTCACAATTGCTCCATCCCTGAGTCCACATAAGAGAGCATTTCCCTGCAGCAATTTAAAAATAATAATAATCACGCATGGACAAAAGAAAATATTCTACCTAATCATCATTACAAATATCAAAATTTTCACTTTAGCAATAAAGCAGAATTTATAACCAAAAACATATTTTATTATCTGTCATACATTTATCACATCATACTGACATCAAAATCAAAGCCCCGTTAAAACTTTGACCCCCTCTATTCACCAGTTATTTAATTGGTTCAGATTACATCATCACAGAACCCAAAATATCCCCCTCAGACATATGTGCTACTATTATGAAAATGGTGAAAGTTTTATATACAATATCGTGTCCATTCAATTTCTCACATTTGCACATAGTACAATGAAATATAAAACCAGCATGATCCAAAGGCTTAATCCATTGAAATAAAATTGCATATCATAAGGTAAATCAAACGCATACTTTGTGAACCTCAAATGACACAAATTACTGAGTGAATAAATTGTAGTGCGAAAACATCACTTTTACTTCGACACACCCATGATGCATCACCGGTTTCCAAATCCACCAAGGCAGCCCCCAGATTAGTACCTGTAACAACCAAGATAAATAAACTTTAAGCACTTATACAAAGAAAATGCTAATGAAAAATTACCTTTTCCATTTCCTCACTAAATTTCCTTCACCTACAGTTCACATTTCAGGACACGAAAAATTTACATTGCAAGTTGATGCAATTGTTACCTCATAGAAGATTATAAAATGAAGTACATATAATTATGTGCTGATTACACTTATGATACAAGCACACTGGAAAGTAGAAACATGAAGTTAAATTTTACAAATATTATCCCATATGAGAGAGAGATCAGAGAGAACAAAAAACACTTGCCAATTACTGCTCGACTCCAATTAAAATTACAATCTGCAGTCCAGATTGTACAATTGAAAGAAGTAACGTCACACATTCTTCGACGTGTGGCAGGAAAACTCCAATCAAGATCTAACAGTTCAATGAGTTTAACAAGAGAAAGAGATCCACGAGATGTCTCTGATCCCAAATTCCTTACTCTGTTTTCCTATGTCAAGGAACTACAAGTGCAGAAATAGATTTCTGAATCCAAGGGTGGCAGCATCACCCCCAATAGATCTCAAATTTGACAAAAATTTTGGATCAAACTGCGAAGATTGATGTCTGGAATAAACAAGCTAGACAGCAACATAAGCAACAGCATAATAAGAGTTTATCAAATACAGCAAATTCCAAGAAATTAGGCCTAGTTTGGTTTAACAAACCTTTGAAATCATCTTATCCCATCTCAACATCCAAACAACCATTCAAACACAATCATTATTTTTCAATTTCAAAATTTTAACTTTTTTATCTAAGTATTACCCAATCATTACAGCTTTCACAAACTTCCAAACAAAATACAAAAAAAAAAATCAACTTTTTCAAATCCCAAAACAAAAATTATATTAAAAAATTATATTCTAACCCTCTTTTAACTTTATAATTTTTTTCTTCAACTTTTTCTCTCCTTTCCAAAAACCCCATAAAACCTTAACTCAAAGTATTTCACTATTATTCACAAATTATCTTACTACTATTCACAGATTTCTCATCTTATCTCATCTGTGTAACCAAACAAGGCCTAATAGATAGTGGAATAAACAAGCTGCACTAAGACAGCAACACAAGAAGCAACATAATTAGAGCTTATCAAAGCCTGAAACATCCTGGATGCTTGAATCATTTTCTATTGTGGTAGACTGCTTTCCAAACAATTTTATGCAAGACACATCTGATCCCATTCGAAGTGAACCTCTTGCAGATCCGCGAATTGGCCCAGGAATTGTACCATACCATACTCTGCTTGGTTTTCTTTGATAAAAGGCCATGCACGATCTGGCATGCATTTTACCTCATAATCAAAATGTGGTCTAACTTTTCCAACTTCAACAAAACTGCAAGAGTACCAAACTTCATGTGCAATAGCATTTAATGGACTTATTATGTATAAAATTCACAAAAAGATGATAAAACGCATGAAAAATTGAAACTTTGGCAGGAAAAACATGCATCCAACACCAATTTGCAGGACTAGAGTACCACAATCAGAGGTATCAGCAATCTAGTTTTTTTTTTCCCCCGGGGGGGGGGGAGTCAAGCAGAGTTTGATCCTACAATGGAGTGTAACAAAACGAATGGTGCACAAGGCCATTAATGGAAAACTTCTTTATACAAAGAGAACCTTGGAGAAGAGACTTTTTTCTTCGGTAAGTAATAAATCTTTATTTCTTTTTGTGAGTAATAAATCTTTATTGATAAGTGCAAGAGGCGCAACTCAAGTACCTTAGAGAAGAGACAAAAAAGGTAGAGCCCAAGTACACATCTTGATGGGTAATTATTAATCGACAGCACAGATATAGCTTTTGCACCTAAGCTTGGAGGGGGCAGGATTAAGAAAAACAAAGTTCTTTCAACTATTTTTTTATAAGAAATAAAGTTCCTACAACTTCTTATATCAAGGGATATTATCTGCAACAACTGACAACTGAACCATCATGAGAAATCCAATTCTATTGGATGTGTATGCTTAAGGTCCCAAACCAATACTCAGTATTTATATGATGCTGGTAAACAACTTTTTTTTATAAGGGAAAATATATCATAAGGTCCCTAGTACACAGGATGCTGGTAGACAACATGCTTAAAAATCTTACCCTATACATGATAATAGATTACTCATCTTCGTTTCCTATCCCAGTGAGCACTGCAAAATGCTTAAAGAAGCTTCGAAGGAATTTCTTGTTGAGTGCTATGGAGATGCAGCCAAGATTCATCTCTTCAGTTGCCCCAAGATTTGCACCCTGGTCCCCTCAAGAGGGTTGGGAGTCAAGGAACTTGTCAGTGTTTAACTGTGCTCTTTTGGGAAAATGGCTATGGCGTTTTTACATGGAAAGGGAAGCCCCTATGGTGTTCTATGGTGGAAGTTAAGTCACTGTTGGTGAAAGTGCTAGGCACACTTAAGTGCAAACACCATCTAAAGCCTAGGCATAAAGCACAAGCGCGAGCCTAATTGAAGTACATCACACATTTTTAAAGATGACGTATCATAAAATATCCATCAAACACAATAAAAAAAAAAAAGGTTTCAAAAGCAAGGTGGTAACATATTTAGCCAATTAACTCAATTTATTAGAGTATTATGCAAATGAAAATCAAGTAATTAACTAATTACATAAATTTCAAATATAACATTATATATAATTCTCTTGTGTTTTGCTAAATCTACACATTAATGATGTTTGATATCCATAATCATATTAAAGTAAATGGTTCAATCAAAACATTCCAAAAATTCCATGACCAAAAAAGCTCAAGAATTGTAGGTATGGAGTTCCATGCTAACATAAGCAGTCAAATATCGATCCATCTAGAAACACAAATTGGACTATTCTATCAGATTCAAAGTAAATACACATCACGTGACATGTGGCACCATGATATATAAATGATCTTCAATATAAACTAAATACTTGAGAATATTTCTCGATATTATTTTCTGGGACTTAAGTAATTTATATAGTTCTAAAAATTACAAAAGCGAGTTTTACCTTTTTTTTATCGGTAAACAAAATTGTATTGATCAAAAGAGTAGGCAAGAGCCCAATTATACAGAACATATTCCTATGTGTGCTAGTTTAGTGATACAATAAATTCAGGAAAGTAATGCATTAAAATCAATTACAATCAACCAATGGAGACAAAAGCGTGTTTTTCTACTCTTTAAGCTCGCACAAAAAGAGCTAAAAGCACACTTTTGTAAACATCATTTGTTTTTGGTAAGCAAAGCACTTCACTTTTGTAAGTGAAGCGCTATGCAAAGTGCTTCAGCCTTGGTACTTTGCACTTAAGCGCACACTTTTACCTACATTGAGTTAAAAAACAATTGGTGCTCTTACAAGGTAGGAGGGTCTCATGGAGTACGAGCATGGAAATTCACAAGGGATGGGAGAAGTTTTCTTATCACACTAGATTGATGGTTGGAGATGCCATTAGCATTAGTTTCTGGCAAAATTTGTGGTACATTGATAGGGCTCTCAAGGAAGCTTTTCCTAAGGTGTTCAGCATCACACGAGCTAACGATACTTTTGTGATGGATTATACGGAGATATCTAGTGATTCCATTATGTGGAATGTTACCTTTGTCAGAGCGGCTTATGATTGGGAGAGAGATGCATTCTTTAATCTACTATATTCTACTAGGTTTAGACAGGGAGATGTAGACAAGCTTTAATTGACTCCCAACAAGAGAGGGATGTTCTTTGTCTGCTCTCCTATAATGTCCTTACTTCTCATGATAACAATCGCCATCCCTTTCCATGGAAAAGCATTTGGAGGACTAAGGCCCCTCCACGGGCTGCATTTCTTGCTTGACCAACCTGAGGTAGGTGGGGCAGTCCGCCCGCATCCGGCGGGCTGGCGCCAAAACCACTAGGGAAATGGGGGGCAAGTGGTGGGGCACTGACCTCACCCGAGTGTTACCCGCCCGCCCTTGTTTATATATATTATAATATATTACATATAACCTTCCCCCCCCCCCCCCCGGGGGGGCATCGCACACCTCTCTCTTTCCTCTCATCCTCTCTCGCCGTCGCCGGACTCTCGCCATTGCTGCTTGGACTCTCCATCTCGCCCTCCCTCCTCCCATACCACTATAATGGTGGGTGGACAGTCCGTAGGCCAATCCGCCCGCCCGGCATCCAGGTGGGGTCACCAACCCATGCGAGATGGGGACCAAACTCAGCCCCCTACCCATGCAGGTATGGAGGGCAAGGAGGGTAGGCTGGTGGGCTGCCCAACCACCTAGGGCAGGTAGCAGGCCTACTCACCCTTGACAACTTAAGGAGAAGACACATTGTGGTGGTTAACTGGTGCTGCGTGTAAGAGGAGCAGGGAGTACATGGATCATCTTTTATTCCATTGCAAGATTACTATGAACTGCGGAGTGACTTCTTCAGATGGGTTGGAATGGCTCGGGTTGTGCCTTCAGGATTAGTGCACCTATTTTTACTCTTGGAGAAGGCTAGCAGCAACCCTCATATTTCTTTCACATGGTGTATCTAGAGGGAAGGAATGATAGAGGCTTCAAAGACAGCGAACAGATGCTAGAGTAGCTCAAAACCCTCTTCTTCAACAATCTCTTCCTTTGGACAGCCTTGAGAGACCTTAACGGCTTAACTTTCAAGATTTTCTTGTTACTTTTTCCCCTTCTAGATAGGTGCAGTTCTTGTATACTTCCTGTGTACCTAAAGTGCGCCTTTCGGGCCTTTTAATGAAATCTTATTACTTGCCAAAAAAAAAAGTCTTATACTATACATGATAATAGATCATAGGCTGCATTTAGCATCTGAATTTCTTTAAATTGTATCCAATAGGTCACTCTGTCTCTTTGGACAATATATTACTAGCCTAACATGGAAGAAGAAATAGGCAATAGACGGATGCATTATTCAATTAATATGAAATACCCCCAACGAGAAAGACACTTATGATTTTTTCTCCCGCCTAGAATAATAAGTTACCTGAACCACACGTTGCATGCCTCACATAAGTCATGATATTCATTTGCTTAAGAAAGCATGTTTCATTTTCCAATGCGCCATAAACAAAAACAGTGCACGGGTTTTCAATTTTTGTATGACTTAATACTCTTACTAGAATCTTTTGAGAAGTATTCCTATCATAACACCATAGAATCCAGAAGACTAGTCATTAATTCAAGTGGCCATAGCTTACTGCAGAAACTCAATTGTTAAGGAATGTCCTATAAATATTGCATAATTGTCAGGGCATACAGGCATAAGTGCACCACATTGCATTTTCATTATACCTCAAGGATCCATTTGCACCACCCGTTAATGAAGCATCTGTTTCAGTTAGGTCTTCAGGTGTTTGTACATCAACATGTATCTTTTCCAAAGCACCATCGGCAATCTTATCTGTTTCACTATACTTCCAAACCTGCATTGTTTAAAAGATAATAATGATTAAAACATAGTAAAGTTTTAACACAACTCATTAATTACAACCCCAGGAATCGCACAAAATTTTTCAAGTTAAGTCATAAGTCCCTGGGTTTCCCTAGGTCGTGCTGCCTGGGTTGGCCGACTCAGGTGGTGCCTGGGTTAAGGTAACTCAGGCACGTTCCTGGGTAGACCAACTAAGTGCACCTGCATTCAGCAAGGGTGGCCACGCAGTCACCCCTTTTCTTTCATTTTTTATTTTAATATTTCTCTGTTTTCCAAAAGTTATAATTTCTTTTTCATTTTTAATTGAATTTTAATTTTTTTTTATTCTTGGATTTTTTTAAAAATTGTATTTTAATTTTTAATTTTTCTATCTTTTTTTAGTTTTTCTTCTTAAAAATATAGTATGACTCTTTTTTTGTTTTAATTTTTTTTCAGTTTTTACAAATATTGTATGACTTGTGGTTTTATTTTTAATTTGTTTCAGGTTTTTAGATTTTCTTTTTCAGGTTTTCATCTGTTTTTAATTTTATATTTTTAAATGATTTCATATTTTTATAATAGTTTTAGTTTTTCAAAATTATTATTTCATTTTTAATTATTTTTTAACCACATGGTGTGCCACATTAGATGTCAGATTTTCTAACGGGAATTTGGCAGAAGGTTCTTATTTAAAAAAAAATTACAAATTCGAGGATTGAAATGGTAAAACTGAAAACCAAAGGAGTAAAAAGATAAGGTGTAAAATCCAGGGACTGATTATATACTTAACCCAAAAATCTCATACCAATGTCTCATCTAATCTTAACTTTTTTATCACAGTCTATTTTCAGTTTAATAGGTAGCGATGACGTCTTCATGAGAGACAACTCATTATATATCATCCTAAAAAGGTTTTCATGGTTATCTTCCAACTTCTAGAGCAAATTGTCACTGAGGCCATTTTCACAAGAATCACAACTCTTTTTATATATGCATACATAAGTAATAACTTTATAAATATATATATATAAAACATAGTGAAGAACATGGGGGGGCGCACTTCTTGTTTTTCTCTCCAAACAACTTTTTCTCTCCGTATAACATTTTCATGCACATCCATAACCTCACCTCCAGTGCTTCTCGCGAGAGTTGACTCACCCGTTGCCAAGGTGATTTCTTTTTGGTATTTGTTAAGTCCGTTTCGCGTATGGAGTATGTTAGGCACTTCAAGGTGGAAGCAAAATCTTTTGTTTTCTCCTTGGAGGGGGGTAGTAGTAGCATTCGTATCACTGAACATAGCAGAAGATTGGTCATGTCCATCGTAGTAAGCAGGGCTTTGGCTACATGGGCGGTCCAGATGGTGGAGGAAGGGTTAGCTTCTCGTTGACAAGATTCTTTCTTTAGGCAAAAGAGGATGGGAAATGGAGTCCTTGCCATTCAAAGGCACGTAAATGCCAGGGGTGCTTCTTGCACTTGGCAAAACTCGGGTTTGAAAAGAAGAGAGGATTGTTTGAAAAGAAGAGAGGATTGGTGATGGTTCCTAAAGGCTTGAAGGGCAGTGGTTGGGAGGATTTTGCTTACCACCTGGGCAAAGTTGCTGGCCACCATTCGAGAAGGGAGACAGCTAAGGACCTAGAGGAGGAGAGTTTTCCACTCTCTAATGGGGCATCATATCCAGCGGCACTGAGTTTGCCGACAAGGAGTGTTCCTGATATGGTGCCTGACAGGAATCAGGCAATGGGTGAAAGGTTGGGTAGCGTAGGAAATCTTTTTACCAGACCTATCGCTGACAAGGGTGGTAGGGGAGCCTCTATCGTAGGTCCTATGTTGGGCGACGTAGGAGTGTTATGGGAGGTCAAAGGCAATCTGTCAAGTCTTTCAGAAGAAATTTATGCTCTTATGAGGAAAGTTGATTGGGGTTTAAGTGTATTAAGGGGCCAGGCAAATGAGGCTGTACATTCTGAAAAGGCTGAGAAGTTTGAAGAGGCCGTTGGATCGGGACTGCGCAGGAAGGGGCCTGACTTTCCTCCACGGGTTGGGCCCATGAACGGGAAGCCCACTAGGCCCTTCATTCCTGTATGGTGGGCAAAGGATCCCTCTCGGGCCCGAGCCTCCACCTCAGGCCCGAGTAACCTAAACCTGTCGACACCCTCGCATGCAACCCTGCCGGCACCACAGAAATTGTCGCGGGTCCCCGTCACTACTAGCACTAACAATGCGCAACTATAGGGTACGACAGCGACGGCATCGATAGGGTTGGATCTATATGACGCCACCGTCTATTCTCAAACCATCGAAGGCCCGATGTCATCACAAAGAGGGCCGACCTACTTAGTCGCACCCTTAGGTTGCAACCTAGACCTTTTCTCAGCTCGGGAGGAAACTTCCATGAACCCTGTGGTCGAAGCCCACGCGGGCCAACCCCCATTCGAAGACACCTCTAGTCCTCTCTCACTAGAAGCTTCTAAGATCCCTTTCAAGGTCCTTAACACAGTTGAGGAAGAAGAGGAAGTTGTTTCTGAAGAGGAGGAAGAAGAGGAAGTTGTTTCAGCTGAGTCTCCAAGTGGGTCTGGAGATATTGTGCCTTTCGCTGAACTGGGGGACACTGGGGGATGATCCTAGTCCTATCTGTTCTCTGCCTCCAGATTGGGTATTGAAGAAGGTTGAAGAGATTCGGCATTGTGCAGGGATCTCCTGTGTTGGTTTTGAGGATCAACTTACAGCGTTATTCACAGCCATTGTAGCAGGATAGCCACACCTAAATCGTTCTGCCATTAAAAGAGAAAGGGAGCTTAAGAGGCTATCTTGTTCCATAAATTACAAATCAGGGGAAGGAAGATCTAGCAAGGGGAGGATTACTGATAGGGCGAATCTAGGCGATCTATGAAGCCCAAGATCCTTTCATGGAATGTTCGGGGTTTGAATACGCGAACAAACGCCTTAGAGTGAAGAACTTAATCCGAGATTGGAAGGTAGACAATATTTGTTTGCAGGAGACTAAATTGAAGTACTTTAACAGGAAAATTATAAGAAGTTTATGGAATTGTTCGTATGCGGGATGGATTAGCCTTGCTTCAAAGGGTGCATCAGGGGGCATTATAGTGATGTGGGACAAGAGAGTTGTTGATTTGGTGGAGGAGTTTATTGGTGAGTTTGTGGTTGCATGTTCTTTCATTAATTTGGATGATGGCTTTGGGTAGGGTTTTGCAGGTGTTTATGGACCTCACAATGACAACAGCAGGAAGCTTCTTTGGGATGAGATTGCTGGTTTGTGTAGTTGGTGGAAGGGCCCATGGTGCATTGGAGGCGATTTCAACATCACTCGGTTTTCTAGTGAAAGGTTGGGGGTTTCTAACTCGAGGTCAACCATGGCTGACTTTTCTGCTTTATTTTTCGAGCTAGACTTGATAGACCTTCCACTAGCGGGGGGTGACTACACCTGGTCAAATGGGAGGTCATGGTCTAGGCTGGACAGATTTAGGTCTCGTTTGTTTTCACAGATGAGATAAGATTTTTTGAAATGTGTGAATAGTATTGAGATATGTTGAGTATAGATGAGATAAGATGAGATGAGATGAGATTAATTTGACTTTGTTTTTAAATATTTATTGTGGTGGGACCCATAACTATTTATATTATTTTCTTCGGCTGAAACAACGTGAAGCCCGTCCTTCTGCTGGTGCAGGAACAACATTGAGATGATTTCATAAAACTATTCATGATTGAAGGCCGTGCATGCACAGTAACAACAAATGCAAAAATTTTGACCCGGCGTTTCAATGGGTGTTTATGTGCTCTAACCATACAGATCAGTCACAACAAGGACCAAGGTCAGATCAACTTTTTTCAAACCGTACAAAACAACGCTGGATCAGATCTACTTTTTTTTCGGTGCAGTAAATTTCATAAACAGTAATAAATTAAGGAGAGATGAAATGAGATGAGATAAGAAGAGATAAAAACTTAGTGTTTGTTTTCAGAGATATTCTAACCGTACAAAACTTAGAAAAGTTTTCAGAGTTTTTAGTTTCATCCTTAAAAACAAACGAGCCCTTATTATTTCTCCTTCCTGGGAGGCACACTTTCCCACCCTATGTAAGAAACGCCTCCCCAGGATTTGCTCAGACCACTTTCCACTATTGCTGGACTATGGGAGTCTTCATGAGGGGCGGAGATATTTCAAATTTGAGAATATGTGGTTGAAGATGGAGCGGTTCATGGATAAAATCAGATTGTGGTGGTCCTCCTATCCGATCTCGGGCACTCCCAGCTTTGTCTTAGCCGGGAAA
The DNA here is from genome assembly GCA_003123785.1 of Pterocarya stenoptera. Lineage (NCBI taxonomy): Eukaryota > Viridiplantae > Streptophyta > Magnoliopsida > Fagales > Juglandaceae > Pterocarya > Pterocarya stenoptera. The sequence goes on along the minus strand of QEOT01123882.1, from coordinate 60,181 downwards.
CTCAAAACCTTAAAAAACGACCTGAGAATATGGAACATGGAAGTCTTTGGGAACCTAAATGATCAAAGGGAAAAAAAATTTCAAAAACTGCAGCGATTTGAGGATCAAGAGGTGACTGAGGCCCTCACAGCTGATGAAAAGGACAGGAAAATGGTTGTAGTAGCTGAATTGGAAAAAATCACTCTTATGGAGGAGATATCCTGGTAACAAAAATCTTGGGCCCTTTGGTTGAAGAAAGGGGACAAGAACACAAAATTTTTCCATCGAGTTGCTAATTCTCATTGAAAAACCAACACCATTGAGGCTCTCCATTCCGAAGGGAGGATTCTATCAGACAGATTAGCCATAAAGGAACACATAGTTCACTTTTATGACCAGCTCCTTAAAGAGCAACACCCGTGGCGGCCAAAGGTCAATGGGCTGATCTTTGATTCAATTGATCCACCAAGTGCAGTTTGGTTAGAGAGGCTGTTTGAAAAGGAGGAGGAGGTGTTTAATGTGCTAAAGGGGATGGAAAAAGACAAGGCCCCAGGCCTAGATGGTTTCACAATGGCTTTCTTTCAGGCTAACTGGGACATTGTCAAAGAGGATATCATGAAGGTATTTCTTGAATTTCACTCTTTGTTGAAATTCGAGAGAAGCCTCAATGCTTCATTTATCGCCCTTATTCCAAAAGGGCAAGGTCGGTAGAGGTGCAAGATTTTCGTCCCAAGATTGGAGAGTGGGGTTTATAAAATCATCTCCAAAGTGCTAGCCCAGCGGATAAGCGCAGTAATGGGGAAGATCATCTCGAAGTACCAAAATGCCTTTGTAAAAGGAAGGCAAATTCTTGACTCAGTCCTCATTGCTAATAATGTTTGGAAAGTAGAGTCAAAGCCGGCATTCCAGGTAACTTATGCAAGTTGGATATGGAGAAAGCTTTTAATCATGTAAATTGAGATTTCTTGGTGCATATACTCAGCAAGTATGATTTTGGGGAAAGGTGGTGCCAGTGGATGAAGCATTATATCACTACAGTCAGATTTTCTGTTTTGGTTAGTGGCACTCCTAAAGGGTTCTTGAATAGCTCTCGGGGTTTGAGGCAAGGGGACCCTTTATCCCCTCTTCTTTTCATCTTACTAATGGATGTGCTGAGTACAATGTTGAATGGAATGGTGGTTGGGGGTTTCATCTTGGGCTTCTCAGTAGGCGGCTCCACTCAGGGTAATCTCTCAATTTCTCATCTACTCTTTGCTGACGACACGCTAATTTTTTGCGAGCCAGATCCTGATCAAATTCGTTCCCTGAGAGCCCTCCCTCTTGCTCTGTTTTGAAGCAGTCTTTGGTCTCAAGGTAAATCTTGCAAAATCTAAAATTGTGCAAGTTGGTGCTGTTGATAACTTAAGCGAATTGGCTGTCTATCTAGGCTGCAAGGTGTCATCCTTGCCTATGAAATACCTTAGTCTCCCTCTGGGGGCCCCTCAAAAATCCAAGGCTATGTGGGATGGGATTGTCAAGAAGATCGAGTGCAAACTAGCGGGTTGGAAGAGACTTTACCTGTCCAAAGGTGGTAAAATCACTCTTATTAAGAGCACACTTTCCAATCTACCCACATATTTTCTCTCTTTATTCCCCTTGCCTGCAAGTGTGGCACATAGATTGGAGAAAACCTTTCGTGATTTCCTATGGGGCAGTCTTGAGGACGAGAAAAAATTCCATTTGATCAAGTGGGAAAGCTATGCACACCTTTGTCTAACGGAGGATTAGGGCTTCGCAACTTGAGAACTTTCAACAAGGCTCTCCTAGGAAAATGGTTATGGCAGAATCACAGGGAAAGAGACGCCCTTTGGAGGGAAATTATCAACGTTAAATATGGAAGCATGCAAGGAGGTTGGTGTTCCAATGAAGTAAGAGGGTCCTACGGCGTGGGTGTGTGGAAACTTATACGCAATGGCTGGGCAAATTTTCTTGCTAATTGCAGGTTAGCGGTGGGTAGGGGCACACAAGTCAGTTTTTGACACGACACTTGGTGTGGCAAGGTTGCTTTGAAGATTGCTTTTCCTTCTCTTTTCAAGATTGCGTTCGATAAAGACACTACAATTGCTGACAATATGGCCCTTTCCTCCAACTCCACCCAATGGTTAGTGAGATTCACTAGAGTGGCACAAGATTGGGAATTGGGAGATATTGCTGATTTTTACAGTGTTACACGCACTAAATCTCCATGATGCTGTAGAGGATCGTTTGCTTTGGTCATCCTCAAGGAACAAGAGCTTCTCAGTCTATTCCTTTTACAAGGTATTATTGGCAC
>QEOT01123882.1:0-56579 GCA_003123785.1 Pterocarya stenoptera | reverse complement strand
AAAAAAAAAAAGCAGAGCAGAGGCTGCTTTGAATTTGGACATCTGGATGCAAGTTCAATTTCTGGCAAGGGAATACAAAACAACTTTCATGAATCCACATTCAAAAGCAAGCATTATTATTCATAAATATAAAAATAAAAGAATCAAATAAAATATTCGCTAAAAGGAAAGGTCTTAGACCTTTGTGCCAATGATTAGAGGTAGAGATATAGTTGATGCAGTAAGTCCGAATAGTTAACTGCACGCATCATTTCTTTCCCTTGAAGTTAGAACCCACATCATATAAGCAGGATTCATTGGCATGGGGGGTACAAGGTTGTTTGCCACCATAAATCTCCATGATCCGATCTACAACTTCACCCTTTAGTGATACTCCATTTGGTGGTCAATGAAAGATTAGTTACTCAACTGTTTAATTTACAAGAAAAGTTCATGGTTGTCTCATGCTTTCATATGATCATGATGTACTACCTCATTACAAAGGCAATATAAGTTTTCAGGGGAAATGTTCCCTCCAGGAAACTAGTTTGTCGTGGGTCCACACCTTTTCTTGACAAAAAATACTACTCAAACCATCACCTTAAAAACAAGGCCAGACCCGGCAATGCATGACAAGGACATAGCTACCTTCAGATTGAAGTCAGCTTTTTAAGATAAATATCTGTTATATATACTCAGATCACCGGGAAAATAGGAAATTAAGGGCTCAAAAAACCTGTTTAAATTAGTAATGTTTTGGAACACTTTATGATACAATAATGCATGTCCTATTATCTCATGTTTAAAGATCACAGTGCTTCCTTTGTAATTCTTTTACCTTTTTTTTCTCAATTCAGATGGCCTACACTGGTAAAATAAAATGATATCAATAATGGATATGATACATAGTAAATTCCTTTTATAAATAGTGACAACGCCCACATGTAGAAAATCCTAGATAAGGAGAGAGGATTCACAAAATGAATCAAGGTAATAATTGCTTGCTTTTGAACTTTTTTGTTCCTCCTCTTTTACCTCCTTCACAATCATGATAAAACTACAACTTTTCCCTTTGATCTTATACTTATTTATGATACTGGCTATCTAAAAATCTCACTATAAAGCTCAAACTTAACAACCAATGTGCAATTCAATTTTAAACTTATCTTGGATTATCATACTTGGATATATATCTCTCTAGACCATTGTCCAACCAAAATCATGATCAACTTAAGATTCATTTATCCAACTTCTCATAAAATTATACATGTTAGAATTTCTAAAATTGAGCTAGTAATATATCGGATAAATAGAAACTAAAACATGGATCTATGAAAAGAGAAGCACTAAATCCAAAACAATTTCCTTCTTAAATTCACTTGTTTCTCTACCACGTTTCCCCCACGTTAGTTAGAATGAAGAACTCCATCATAGAGCTCCTTATGTCAATATATATTCTATAATATCCCTTCAGAAGCCCCCCGATTTACCCTCCAAGGATGCCATCAAATGATTATCGTAGTGAATACAAACCAATAGAGATCATTATTTATGTTCACAACAATAGTCATATTCTAGACCATTTCTACTTCTAGCATGGCGTAATCTAATCTTCTTATGTACTACATTATGCTTTAGTTTTATTAGTTGCAATCCCTTCTCAAATAGCATCCACGTTCACCTAGATGCTTTCAGTTATGTAGCCAGAATTTTGTTCCTAGAACTTGTCAAACAATTTCAATGGTAACTATTACCGTACACGCCTAACCCACAATCAAATAATCATGAATCCTTTGTTGAGTTTATGCCTCTCAAAACTTCAACGAGTTTCCATTAAGTTCCACTGAGAGTTTTATGAGTTCGTATTACATGGGACCAATCAACTCAACATAAACTGTAGCCTGACAAGTTAAAGCCTCTCAACCTTGGGTGATATCCCTACTCTAGATTCTAATAAAAAGTCTAGGATCTTTCCATACCGCATCAATTCCAATCCAAATTGCGCCATCCATTTCTCACAAATTTTCATTTTTCACCGATCAAAACATAGACAAAAAAATGTTTTTTTTTTATAAGTAACAGACAGAAAAATGTATATATGGCTCAATATTCTAACAAACAATTTAATAAGTCTAATTTTCTCAACGAGCAAAACGATTCAAACTACAGCCTACAAGCTGTCTATTTATCACTCCAATGAAGAGCACTCCCTCAATGCATGCATGCATGCCTTTACCATTTATCAAACTGTAGCCGAACCACCCCAACCGAGCTTACAGCATAAATGCTATTCAAGATTTTAACAAGTGCAAATCGAACAAAATTTGGAAAATCAAACACATTCGTAGGCATGCAAGACTTTCGTAGCATAACCCATTAAACAAGTGCAGGCATAGAGCTCTTCTAAGAGATATACCCAGTACCCTGCCATGGATGCAAGAAGTAACAACACCGACAACTCCATGATACCCAAAACTAGTCATACCCGTGTGGACGTTTGGGCTGATTTTTGAGCAGTAGCCGATGAAGAAGAAGGACGAGAAGAGCCGGGTATTGGGTCTTTAATTGGGAAGTACTGGTTCTTCTCCGCAGTGAAATAAAACACGGGGAGATCTGCATACGTACATGAACCCAAAATTAATAGGAATCTTGTTATGCAAGAAAAATGAGTTAATATTAGGATCTTTGGCCAATTACATGAGAGGAGCGTAAATAATAACAAAATAATTTGTAAATAGTTATTAAGAAAAAATAATAATATAATATAATAAAATTAAAATAAATTCATGTTTTGAAATTTAAAAAAAAATTATATTATTTTTTATATTTTTTAAATTAAAAAAAATTATAATGATTAAATGAAAAAGTTAAATATTTAAAATTTAAAAACATTAACATTTAAGTGATATTTGAAAAAAAATTATAAATAAGATGAGATAGTTTGTCTTTCCAAACAAACCAGTCTTTTTTAAGTCCAATAATTTATTTAAAAGCCGATAACACTATTTATTCGATGAGGCGAACGTATTTCGATGCAGGATATCGCTCATTGGGATTTAAACGAGCCCAATAGCGTATTTAGATACATTAAATGAGCCAACCCATTGCCGACTCTCAGCTCTCTCTAGCTAGAGAGAGAAACTCCATCTTCTCTCTTCAAAACTCTTTTAAATTCGGATCTGGCTCCTCTCCCTCCCCTTCCTCCTCTATATATTTTCAATCTGTTTTTTAGTTTAATTTTTGGGTGTGTTTTAGTTAGTTTTTAGCTCAAATAAGGGTGAGCACATTCATGTAATCCCATTTTTAGTTTAGGTTTTGTTCCTCCTGCTTCTTTCAAAAATCTATGTTTCAATTTTAACTTTATGATCTTCTTCTCAAAGATCCGAAAATCTCTTCTTTCATTTTTTTTCTTTCGAATCCATGTGTGGTGTTGAGTCGCCTGAAACGGACGCAATTGGGGCAAGAGTTGCTTGAGAGGGGCGGGCGATGTTATGGCTGGTTGATCATGCGGCGGAGCTAGTGAGTAGGAGGGTCTTCTGCGCAGTGGAGGCTAGTGTTCGTGTGAGCTAGATGCTCGTGCCATCTGGGCTCGGGATGCTCGTGCTTGCGGTGGACACGCTGTTCTGGGCTCACACCGATGCTCGTGGAGGGTGGTGGTAGCAAAGAGGGAGATGGGCTACAGAGAGAATGGCGGAGGGGGGCGACGGGCTTTGTAAAATGCAGAAAAAGACGAAGAAAAAGGAAGAAGAAGAAGGCAGTAAAAGGAATAGAAAGGAAAAAAGAAAAAATAGGATACTTGAAGGGGGCGGCAGGCTTGGAAAGCGATAAAAACCCTAGCCCAACTTGTGTTTTTGTAGTTTTTAATATGCTTTCTTTTTGCAATTTTCTGGTTTTAGTATTTAATAAAAAAGAAATAGGCTATTTGGACTAAGTGTCCATAGTAGCAGAGTCCCGTATTCCTCCTGCTTGGGAAGATGGATGGGGCTAGTGCTTCACTTCTTTAGAAGAGGGACCGTTTTAGTTCTGTTTTTACAAAACGCTCTCTCTATTATGAGAGAGTTTTATAGAAGTTAAGACAATATTCGCTATAAATGAATTTGTGTGCGGGGGTGCCCCTGAGCATATGTGTAGTTTGACTTGTAGTTCAGGTTTTTTCCTGTATTGATAAGTTACAATTGTAACTTCGGTTTATGGAATTAAATGAAATCTGTTTCCATAAAAATAAAAATGAGTCAACCCATTTGTTAGAGTCCCAATAGGACCCAAGAGAAAATGCCAAGGCATTATTTGTGTAACAAGATACTTTTATATATTTTCAAATATTTTTATATATTTTCTTTCCAAACATTCTTAAACATAAAATATTTTTTAATCTCAAATTTTTAATTTTTTTCATTAATTATTACCTAATCATTATAATTTTCTCAAGTTTTTAAACAAAATATAAAAAACAATACAACTTTTTCAAATTTCAAAACAAAAATTATATTCAAAATTTATATTCAAATTTTTTTTTAACTTAATAATATTTTTATTCAACTTTTTCTCTATCATTTTTTAAAACCTAATAAAATATCCTAATTCAAATAATTTTACTACTATTTACAAACTATTTCAATAATATTCACAAATATTATAATATATTGAAAGAGTCCAAACGAATCCATAAAAAATGATAATCTAGTTTGTGTTTGCATGGAAGCAATCTAAAAATCCATGATCCGATTTACACTCAGACCAAACCCCCATATACAGTTAACCATTAATGAGTATAAAGTTGCACTGCAACATTATCAACCCACAATGAACTGTGTAGACTCAAATTTTAAATTTGGATTAATTACGCTTTGCTCCCTTGAAATTTCACTCAATTCACAATGTACTTCCGAAACTATTAATTTCATCAAAGTAGACTTTCGAACTTTCAAAACTTCTCAATCCCCCCTTCCATTTTCCAGCAGCGTTAAATCTAACAGAAATTCACTGCACATGCTGCTCATGTGCATAACATTCACTGTAAAGATGTAGTTTTCATCTAATTTATTATCATTGATCATATAAAATATAAAATAATGTATGCTATCAATTAAAAATAAATCATTAAATAATTTCTTTTTATTAATTTATATATGGTTAATGAATATCAAATAATTTTATTGTGTACATAGATTATTCATACTTGTTTGCAACTTAGATATGAAATAATTTTATATATGGTTAATGATTAATAATTTATTATTAATTGATAGTATATATTATTTTATATTTTATATTTTATATGATCAATGATAATAAATTAGACGAAAATCACATCTTTGCAATTAATTTTCGTTAAATTTAACGCTGCTGTTAGACGGAATGGGAAGATTGGGAAGTTTTGAAAGTTCAAGAGTTCACTTTGATGCAATTAGTAATTTCAGATGTGCATTGTGAATTGAGTAAAAGTTCGAGGGGACAAAATGTAACTAACCCTTTAAATTTTTAAGTGATCTCAAGTCACAGCTAATTCCTCATGATCATCATGAAAGTCCACTCCCACCCATCATATCATAAGTATCGCGGTGGTGTGATGCTTGGCTTTAAGAAGTTTGGTTTCTTGAAAATCTTTTACAAAAAGTGAAGGAAACCCCTGATTTCTAACTATTTTAATGTGTAACACCTCATTCGCTTAAGTTGGGAGTGTTACGTACTTTGCCAGCAATGGAACTCAACAAAATAAAAATAACTAGTTTATCGAAAATATTCATTCCCATGGAGATAATTGAGAGAGAGAGAGAGAGATTTTTACTGTGAAGTTGAGGGCTGGTGCAGCCATTGACTTAGGGCGGCACAAACAGTGTGGCGTTGCAATGCAAGGGGAGGCGACGTGGTTCATAGCCAACAAGGCAATCCATGCGTGCAGCGGTGTCTTGGCTTGAGCCTTCCATTACTAGTCTTGTCGATTGCCTGGTCTTCAGAATCTCACATGGGTGGCATCCAGAGACTACAACAATCTGTTTTGCGGTGTAAAAATAAGGGTTGTTTGAAATGAACAGTGGCTTGGGGCATTGCAAATTGCAATGGAGGCAGCAGAGAAGCAAGGGAGAGGGAGGGGGTTGTTGACTTCTTGAGATGCAAACCTTGGAGAACAGAAAAGTAGGGAGGGCATGGACTTGCCGTATGTGGGACTTCAATGTGGCTGGGTTTCAAGGAGGTTTTGGGCGATGCTAGACTCCAAACTATGCTTAAAAAAAAGATCAGATGTAAAATGATGTTGTTTTACATCTAATTAAATTTCAACCTCAACGTGAAACTACGTCGTTCCATTTCAAGTGAAACGAAGTCATTTTCTGCTAGGGGGTCCAAAACTGACCCCCTTCTTCTCTGTTCCCTTGCACTCTTTCCATTCTTGATCTCTTTCTTGCTGTCTCATTCTCTGCGCCCGTTGTTGTTACGTCGTCACAAGCCCAAACCCACTATAGCCTACTTCTCCTTAGCCTTCGCGACACCTTAAGTTGGATTCCTACTTTGATTCGTTGATGCATTGTTATATTTCCATCAAATTCGATTTTTAGGGTTTTTAAAATTTGGGGTTTTTTCGATTATTGTTTAATTTGTTTGAATTGTATTAACTTTGATTCCTCTGGAAGTGGCCCTTGGCCTCATTACATTCCGATTAGAATTCCTAGCTCTGGTTGGAGTCAAATGTGGGCTTTCCAACTTCATTGAAGTCGAGCCCACCCCTACACAAACCCACTTTGAGCAAGAGTCTAGTGAAGAAACGCTTGCAAGAGCCCTAGCTCAAATTCATATTCGAACCTCTTGAGTAGCTCCCTCTTGAGTAGCTCGAGAGATGATGAAAAAGAACAGTTCTGCTATAGGCAATCGGGGGTGGGGAACCCATGAGGAATCGGCTGACGTGGCATAATATTAAAAAAAATCCACGTCAGCCGATTCTGAGGAATATATTAAAACGAGGAATGCCACGTCAATCGAGATATATTAAAAAAAATCCACTGAAACATAAGAAAAATGGAGGGAAATCGGTCGAAACAGAGTGGCCGTCATGTTTTCAAAAACGAAACCAAAAAGGCATCTTCATCTTATCCCAACAATCCATTTGTGGTTGCCATCATGGGTAGGACTAAACTGCTTGTTGCGGTCGCCATCGTCATATATTCCAAATCCCCCCGATTGCATCCAGAGCTTTTCTTTAGAGCAACTCACTAGAAAGTCTTTTGAGGGGTTTTGGTAAGTTGGCTCGTTTGAGTTTAAGCTTAGCTTTTGTCTTGTAGGTTTTAGTTTTTGAGTAGTTGATGTAAAATGTTCGCTTCTGGGGGTTCTTTGTTTTGTAGACTTTGAGATTACAGTGTTGAATTATGGCTCAGTCAGGGTTTTGGTTTGGGTTTGTCTTTTAGAACTGGCTTTTGTCTAATTTAAGAGTTGGGTCTAGACTCTGAAGTTGTTCGTCTCAAATGCCCCATTTCGTGAGGCTTTGGCTTCTGGCTTTTGAGAATTTTGTGTTTCTTCCAACTTAGGCTAGGTTTGCTGGTTCACGTGAAAGATCTTGTTTTAGGAATTTGACTTCTAGGGTTGCGAATTTTGATCTTGTTTTAGGGTGAGTTGCCCTTCCATAAGTTGATTATCCATCTTTTTTCCTTTAACTTGAAATAAGAAGTTATATGTGATGAATTTAATAAGCATGTTGAGCTGGAAGAACCTATCTTTATGTCTTTACCTTCTATACGAGTCTATGCTATATTGATTTAAGAACATTCATATGACATCTAGAAGTTGATGGGGTTGCCACTGGCTGTGCAGATTAAGCATGTATTTATTTATTTATTTTATTATCCTAGGCAAATTTCAATAGAATACAAGAATAAAACAAAGTTCATGGAGGTTTGAAAGCGCAATTGGGGTCAAGGAGATAAGTGGGAATGGAAGCTATACGAGAATGGTAGTTAGCACCATTTGAATCAGAAGCATGATAACATACATTATTGAATCTCCTTTTATTCTTTATGCGTTAAAAGTAATGTCATGTTCTCTTCTTTGTATCGAATCAATGGCTTTATGATTAAACTATGCCAACATGATTAAGTTTTGAATATATATATATTTAAACAAATATCTCTTTTGGAAGAATTGTGTCATTCTTTTTTCCTTTGGTTAATTTTTGACCAGCTTTTTAAAGTTCCATATTATCTTTTATCTCTCTTTCTACCTCACAAAACAAATAATAAATATATAAATGTACTAATTGGTACTGAAATGCACTATTTTGTAACCAAATTTTGATCACATATAGTATCACTCATACTTTTTTTATGGTGCCAAATTTAGAATGATCAAGATTGGTTATATTACTTACTTGGATTTTAATGTCATATATTTTAATGTGTGAGTTATACAATATTAATATTATTTAAGATATTTATATTGACAATGCATGTCTCCCTATCAGCATGGGAAACGGGAAAGAACACACATCTACGCTAATGCCATCTTCCTCAAATCCCTTAACCACGATATGTTATATTATTTAAAAATTTGTTGGAATGTGTTGAGTTGATTGATATTGATTTTTAAAATACATCAATACTTTAACCAATAATATGTTAGGACATACTATCAATTTGTCCAAACATCGCAAATTACATGCACATTTACTACGGACCAGTGCCTGCATAGTCACCAGCTTTTCTGCCATATCCAGATGGCAACCAATATCCAATCAACATATAGGTGGTTATTACATGTTTTTATTTTTTTTATAAGTTGGCTTTTTTCAAGAGTTTAATTGCAGATTTTTTTTTTTTTTTTTGTGGTACTTTTAGCAGAATGCTGGTTACCCATTTCAATATAGTATGGAACCTCCGACTCATCCGATCAATACAAGCTCCGCTATGAGTGGAATAGTTGGTACAAAGCATAATACACCCAATTGTAGGGAAACTGAAGCGCCATGTACATCCTCTAGAGTTGAAGAAAGTAATGAGAATAGATCAAATTCATGGGAAACCAAGGATGGCAGTGCTGAGATGTCTCAGTTTGTGCAAATAGATGGTAGTGATATGATTGAGGAGCCAAAGTTGAGGATAAAGTTTAACTTTCTTGAAGATTTGATGAGTTATTATAAACAATATGCTAAGAAATATAAGTTTGAGATGATGACAAAAATGAGTGAGAGGAGAGAGGACAATACTGTTAGATATGTTACATTTGGTTGTGCCCATGGTGGGAAGGTCTGGAAGAGGACTTTGAATGTCACCAAACCACGTCCTACAAAAAAGACGAATTGTAAGGTAAAGATTAATGCCTTAAAAGTTTAGGGAAAGTTTTGGTTGACTACAGTTCATAATATCCATAACCACAACCAAACTCTAAAGAAATCCCACTTCTTTCAATGTAATAGAGAAATGAGTGACTCAATAAAAAAAAGTCTTCGATACAAATGATTTGGTTGGCATCTGAATGAATAAGAATTTCGAATCTCTTGTCTTTGATGCGGGTGGAACTGAGAACCTCCAATTTTTGGAAAATGATTGTCGTAATTATATCGACAAAGTAAGACATCTACGACTTGGGAAATGTGGTGTTAGAGCTCTTTAAGAGTATTTTTGTAGGATGCAGTAAAAAAATTTCTGACTTTTTGCATTGATGGATTTAGATAATGACGAGAGATTAAAGAATATCTTCTGGGCAGACCCCCGTAGTAGGGCAACTTACCAGTATTTCAATGATGTGATCATATTCGACACCACATACCTGACGAATAGATGTGAGATATTATTTGCACCATTTATTGATGTAAACCACCATAGATAGTCAATTCTATTGGGAGCATGATTGATTTCCAATAAGGATACAGAGATTTTTGTGTGATTATTCCAGACCTTGTTGAAGTGTATGGATGGTATAACTCCAAAAGCTAGTATCACTGATTAAGACAGAGTGATGAAAAATGTAATTGCTATTGTCTTTCCAGAAAGCCGACATAAATTTTGTTTGTAGCATATACTGAAGAAAATCCCCAAAAAGCTTGGCTCCCATGATTCCTACAAAAGTGGGTTAAAAAATATATTGATGAAATGTGTGTATGACATCCAAAGTGTTGAAGAGTTTGAGAAATGTTGGGATCAGTTAATCATCACGTACAACTTGCATGAAAATGCCTGGTTGTAAAGTTTATACACTGAGTGTGAGCATTGGGTACCCGCATTCTTGAAATCATTTTTTTAGGTTGAAATGAGTACAACGGAACAGAGCAAGAGCATAAATGCCTTTTTTGATGATTATGTTCATGCTAAGACAAACTTAAAAGAGTTGGTTGATCAGAGTGACAACGCTTTGAAAAAGAAAACTGAGAATGAAAATAGCATGAACTTCTACTTGTTTAATGTCACAATTTCCTACATATCTAGATCTCCAATTGAAAAGAGATTTCATAATTTGTACACGAATGCTAAATTCAGGGAAGTTTAGCAGCAACTTATCGGCATTATCTGTATGAATCTAGCTTTACTTAAGAGGGATTGTGCAATAAAGGCCTATTTGGTAGAGAATGAAATTCGTGTGCAAGAGTTCACTAAGCTGGCTACACATTATGTGGACTTTAGTGAGGAAGATGCAGCTACAAAGTGTTCATGTAGATTATTTCAAATGAGAAGGATATTGTGTAGTCACATTTTGATCGTATTCAAACGTAATAGAATAAAATATTTGTTAGATAGGTACATTTTAGATCAATGGAGGAAGAATATTAAAAGGAAATACACATTAATCCACAGTAGCTATGACGCAGGGAGCAACGGGCAGATGCTGACAGATATTTAAGTCTATTGAATATTTATTATCAGATGATTACTAATGTAGGTGTTTTGAAAGAGCATACTGAGGATACAACTAATAAGTTATATGCAATGATTGATTTATATCGTGACAACCAATAACCTCCTATCGATGATCCTAACGGGTTTCAATGTTGGTTGTACGACAAATGATACAACTACAGTTGGTAGTTCAAACAAGTACTCAGTCCACTTGTTGTGAGAGGGAAAGACAGACCCCATTTCTAAGGAGAGCATCCAGGATGGAGAAAGACATACAGAAAGTTAAAGCAAAGATGAAGAAAGCACCAGTAAAGGGGAAACGCAAACAAGTGCACATTTGGCCGTATTACATGTTTATTTATATTTTATTAATGCAAATATGACAAATTTGTATTGTTATTTGTTACTTGATTATTAGCGAGATAGAGGAGATACACCAATGGTTGCCACTTGTAGGAATTTATTTGGCTCTTCAGAGATTATGTTTGTAACACCCCATTCCCGTAGGCTAGGAGTGTCACGTGTTTTTCATAAAATAAACCCGGCAAGAGATCTCATATTAAATGAAAAATAATTTAGGATTTATTTCATAAAACTTTGTCTGATAACAATGCTTTCAAAAACTTAAATGAATAAACTGAATAAAAGTCATGTCATGAAAGCACTAAAATAAATTTATTTCTAGAAGGTCTGAAACTAAAATAACTACTCCTTCTAATCCTGACCTGCCTGCTCGTAATCATTATCCTCACCTGGGTGGTTAAAAACATGAAAACAAATTAAAATGAGTCGAATACTCAGTAAGAAATCCATCACAACGTTAACATACTAAATATAAGGTTTTCATAAAAGTTTTTCATGTTGAGAGCTTAAAATTCATGACTGCTCATATTGATGTTTATGCTATGCATGACTGATTCATCTGAATTAACTGACTAATCTGACTTAACTGACTGTTCTTATTTAACTAATTGAACTGACTGGCCAACACATTTAACCCTGTGTGCGAGGTTGTGCACCAGGCCCACGTCCCGTGGCCACGAGGGGAGCCGCTGATAGTATTCTAGCATACTATAGTGGACCACGCTTAAGTCCGTGGCTTACACATCCACCCTGAAACTGAACTGCATTGGTACCATGCATCTGAATGGCTATCTGATTAAATGAACTGATTTTATCTTGCACTTGAATTTAAGATAGCTTACGTGTCTTATGACCATGAGATGCATGACATAATACATACATAATTATAATTTCTAAATCTGAACATGATGCGGAATGAATTGATCGTGTGCTATGTTGGATGACATGTTTGTATATGACATGAGTGATACATAAAATTGGCTATCAATGAACTGGCTTGAATAATACTTATATATAAGCTGATCTATGATGATCCTAATTTGTGATCAAATTACTTACTTTGTTGCGCTTCTTCTTGAATCTCACTTCGTAGCTCGTCACCTAAACGCAGTATTTTAAACGTCACTAAATCTATCTAGAATAACATGTACTAATTTCTTACTTAATCAAATTCATAGTCTAGAAGATAGTCAAATAAACATCTTGCTTAACACCATAAAATCAATAAATTCTTATATCTTTAAATTACTTAAAGTACTAATAACATATTATAACTTAGTAGAATACTTGGGCTATTTTAAATAAGTCATAAAAATCTAAATTCTTAAAATAGATTTACTTTCTTAACATAATTATTTAATCTTATAAGAAACATAATAATTATCAATATTATTTAAATACTCTTAACATATTTCTTTATTTCTATTTAAATTATAACATAATAATTTTATTAAATTCTATTAAATAGGCAAAGAAATATTAACTAAATTATTAAGCTCAATTATATACTTTAAAATATATTTCAAATTCTTTCAAACACTTCTTTATAATAATTAAGCCTTTAACTAATATATGTATATTTAAATAAAAACTCATATTTAAAATATTTAGCACAACATAACTGCAAATAAAATGATGTTAGAGTCTCCAAAATTAGTATAAACTTAAGTGCTGTGAATTTATAAATGTAATTGAAAATAAATGATTAACCACTGTAATTTAAATACTAATATAATATCTAATCTTTCAATATTATTCAATATATGCCTATATATATAAATATATACATATATCTAAGTTTTATAAAAATAAACAACGGGTGGAAACACCCGGTTCATAAAGAAGAACCTAACATGAAATATATATAAAAGTAACCCTTCAATACTAGATTTAAAAGGGCATATTTGTAATCTTATCAATTGACACATGCTGAAAACACACAGCATAAATCATTAGAAGAGAAACAGAGGCTCAGGAGAGAGGGAAGGAGATGTGCGAAGCAGGGGCTTATCGTGGAAGAGTTGACGTGTGGCGGTTCAGGCGACTAGCGGGGGGTCACGGTGGCGCAACTGGGGAGTCCCTGTGGTGGTGCGACACTGAGAGAGGGAGAGAGAGCTGACGATAGAGCCTGCTGAGAGGGAGGAGGAGCACATGACTGGGCTGGGTGGCTGGCGGTCGTGTGCTCACCGTGAGGTAGTGGGCACAACAGAGCTAGGATGGTAGGCCGATTCTGGTGCCGTGGGTGGTGATCCGACGTCCTTAAGGTGGCTGGCAAAACCACTTGGACTGGCTGTGTCGAGTTGCTCATCCACGGGGTGGTTCACGGCTAGGCAGCTTGTGAAGGGAAGAGCGAGTGCTCTGTTTTTCCGTGTGAAAAACAGGGGCTGCTGTGCGTGGAGCTTGGCTTCGGGTGGCGAGGCTGCGATGCAACTGGCCAGTGTTTGGACGTACACTGTGGTGGATTCCAGCGAGGTGGCATCGGCGTGTTCTGGGCAGCGTGGAATTGCTGCAATGTAGAGAAGCTGCACTAGTGCCATGGTTTTGCGTGGTTGTGTCCGTGCGAGAGGAAGAGGTTGAAGCGACTACTCTAACCGTGTGTATATATATAGGCATGGAGGAAATCCTAGAGAAAACAAATGGAAGGCAGTAGATGCGGGCTGTGCATGAAGTGTATAAATAAACGTAATGACGTGCATGTGTGATTAACGGAGAGAGACGTGCATGGCTTGAGAAACCGATCATAAACTGAGTTGGTATGGTACTTTAGGAATCTTAGTGGAGATAGAACTCTAAAATAATAATCCGATAAAATCTAATAATACTAATTAATAATAATAAATCTGATAAGCTATATATATATATAAAATAAAAATAAACTATAATCTAAACTTAGGATCGGGTTGTTACAATGTTGGACATGTGTAGGTATATTAATAGTTATATATTGATATTTGAATTACAATATTTGGCTGTTTTTTAAGGAGTATTTATCACCAAGCTGTTCCAAAAAGTGCAGCTTTTGACATTTTGATTGGGAGTCAATAAAGTGTAAGTGGAATCCAACTTTACGATATTTTAATAGTAATATCGATATGACATTAATATTTGCATTTTATTCTTTACATGTGTAATTTGGGTTGGATGGATCACAACCACTGTAATGATATGATTCCATTTGTGTATTGAATGTATTTTAGGGACTTTTTTGTGTATTGAATATTTTGTTATGTATTAAATGTATTTCAGGGAAATTTTGTATATTGAATGATTTTTAGGGAGTTTTTTTATGTATTGAATATTTTTTGTGTGTATTGAATGTATTTCAGGAGATTTTTGTGTATTGAATATTTTTTAGGGATTTTTTTTGTGTATGGAATATTGAAAGGTTATCATCCCATTACCAAATCCGGGTTTAAGGTCACCTCTAGAATTCTATTTCCTTTAACCCCCAAAAGAAGCAAAATATGGTCCCTTGCAAATTCTAACATGCAGATGCAACCTAGAAATTATCCTTGACAGCTTTGCTCGATGAACTTTATCGGTCCCAAAGACCCGAAACCTTCAATGAGGTTCTGGCTGGCGAAGCAATTTCGCACCCTGCAAGGTGCAAGTAAATCATTCAAATCAAAATAAATACTCGGTTCTATATGCCATATCTATAGTCTCATTCACCTTTCTAATAAACCTTAATATTATTATTCATGTACTTGACAAATCCAAAAAAAATTACTAAAATAAATATTAAAATGATGATTGATACCATAGTCGTATCCATTTATGGAGTTTTTGAAAGCTTTTATAATAATCCATAAAAATAAAAATAAAAAAATAAAAAATCTATAAACTTTCAAAGGCTAAAATTCGTTTTCATTGAAAAAAATCTATCACTTTCATAACACGAGTACCTACTTTTATAAATAAATTAATCATGCATAGGCAAAGAAAGATGAGGGAAAAGGCAAATAAATAGATGATGGATGAGGAAAAATGCAAATAAATATTGTTTAATTTTGTAATTATACGGTCCGAATAGTAGAGCATTTAACTACTAGTCAGAAATCACCTAGATACTACAGGTAACATGAAACAATAACTACAAAAGCCTAATACACCCGGAGCAGTGTGCGTGAATGCCTTATTTCAGCTTGTTACTCAAGAAACACCAACTCCTTCTTCAAAACCTCCTCATTTCTATTCGATAGCATCATCTCTCTCTTCTCGATCTCATTCACTCTGTTACATAACTCAATCTCTCTCTTTTCGATTTCGTCGAGTATCTTCTCGAGCTCTTTCTCTTTATTTAACAATTCATTTTTTTTTCCTTTTTGGAGATCCACCTCTATGTATGGATTACTATCTACTCACTCGAAATACTTGCAATATGGTAATCTCTGAATATTTTATATAGAAAATAAATGTTAGATGTAAATAATATTATCATTTCATTAAACCTTTTACTTTTCAAATGATGTAGTTACCTCTATGTTGTATTTTGAACATCCTAAGAAGGGTCGTCCTGGATTTCTTGCAGTATTTAAGTATCTTAATGTGACTTCAACCTTACAGAAGCAGAATGGTTGATTGAAAGTATGTTTAATAAGGATGAAAAAGACATTGATGATGATGACATTCTAACATGAACCAGAATCACAAGGTAATTTAGGTTTTCAAATCCAAGGTTACAAATCCAATGTTAAAATCCAAGTTACAAGTTACAAACCCAAGTTACAAGTTACAAATCACAAATCGAAGGTTCAAATCCAAGGTACAAATCCAAAGTTCAAACCTAAGTTACAAGTTCAAATCCAAAGTACAAGTTACAAATCCAAGGTTCAAATCCAAGTTACAAGTTCAAATCCAAAGTACAAGTTACAAATCCAAGGTTCAAATCCAAGTTACAAGTTACAAATCCAAAGTACAAGTTACAAATCCAAGTTACAAGTTACAAATCCAAGTTATAAGTTACAAGTTACAAATCACAAGTTATAAATCCGAGTTATAAGTTACAAATCACAAATCGAAAGTTCAAATCCAAGTTATAAGTTCAAATCCAAAGTACAAGTTACAAATCCAAGTTACAAGTTACAAATCCAAATTATAAGTTACAAGTTACAAATCCAAATTACAAGTTACAAATCACAAGCTATAAGTTACAAATCCAAGTTATAAGTTACAAATCACAAATCGAAGGTTCAAATCGAAGGTACAAATCCAAAGTTTAAATCCAAGTTACAAGTTCAAATCCAAAGTACAAGCTACAAATCCAAGATTCAAATCCAAATTACAAGTTACAAATCCAAGTTATAAGTTACAAATCATAAGTTACAAGTTACAAATCCAAGTAATAAGTTACAACTCACATATCGAAGGTTCAAATCCAAGGTAAAAATCAAAGGTTCAAATCCAAGTTACAAGTTCAAATCCAAAGTACAAGTTACAAATCCAAGGTTTAAATCTAAGTTACAAGTTACAAATCCAAGTTACAAGTTACAAATCCAAGTTATAAGTTACAAATCACAAATCCAAGGTTCAAATCCAAATCACAAGTCCAAATCCAAACTACATGTTACAAATCCAATGAGAAAATAAAAGTTACAAGTTACAAATCACAAATCACAAGTTACAAGTTAGTAGGTTCAAATCCAAGTTACAAGTTACAAATCCAAGTTATAAGTTACAAGTTACAAATGCAAGTTATAAGTTACAAATCATAAATCCAAGGTTCAAATCCAAATTACAAGTTACAAATCCAAGTTACAAGTTACAACTTACAAATCCAAGGTTCAAATCCAAGTTAGAAGCTCAAATCCAAGGTTCATTTCACGTAATAAAACACTTTTACCTAATGCTAACAACATTATGAAGATAAATAGGCAAAGTTCTTAAGATAAGAATATAGTAGTGTGGGTATTGCACAAGAAATATCTTAAAAGCAACCAAAGAAGTCTAGAGAAACCTTAAGGCTCGTTGGAGATGCTTCCTTCAGTGACTTAATAACTCTCTCTCCTACAATAAAAAGCAAAATAGAGTGGTTAGTGAAGTGGTAAAAATGAAGAGAACTTCAAATAATAAATGGCACATCAAAATCAGTCTCAGCACCAAAAACAAATATCTATATCATAAACTTACAAAGGTAGATAAAATATCTATATCATAAACCCTAGTTTTTGGATTAGGGTTGATTAGGGTTAGGGTTTAGGGAGGTTTCAAGATTTAGGGTTAGGGTTTCAGAAGAAGGCTTCATGGCTCAAAAGATGTGGGGAAGACGAGGGACAGGTAGAGATTCGTCGTCTTGTGTAAGTCCTCAGAGATTCGTCACTTGTGAAAATGAAGGGAGGGAGATTGGTGGGAAGCAGAGGGTCTTCACTGCTCGGGGAAGACGAAGGGGAGATTTTGGCGTCGATTTCATAGGGAGGCTAGAGTGCTAAAGACGACGGTAGGGAGGCTAATCACTTGAAGACGAATGGAGGGAGACTAGAGTGCTCTGAGGGAGTTCAGGGGTTGATGATGAATGGAGGGAGATACTGAAGGGGTTCGAGGGTTGAAATCAAATGAAGGGACACGAGTGTTGAAATCCATGAGGGAAGAAAAATACAAAACCCCCATTTCATTTTCCATGGAGGCAACGGTTCCCCGTGTTTCCCCTCCTGGTTGCATATAGTGTTTTTCCAAGGGTGGGCCTACACCCACCGCTAGGCACTCCCGCTAGGCATTTCAATTTTTTTTTTAAATTTTTTATTTCATATCATTTTTTAATACTTTTAAAATGTTTTTTTTTTTAAATTTTATAATATTATTAAACAATATTTGGCGGGTCCTATTTGGTCTTGTTTTGGACAAAATTTGAGACCGAATAAGTATGCACTGGTTTTACATTTTCAAAAACTGATTCCGCACCGGTTATTCCTCTAAACCGATACTTTCGGTTTTACCGGTTCCGGTCCAGTTCGGTCCGATTTTCAGTTTTAATATACTATATTATATATTATATAATAGTATATAATACTATAGTGATAATATATTGTATTATATTATAATTGTATTATAGACTATAGTGATATAAGATTTTAAAATTATATTAATTAGTAATTTATTATATAATACAAACTATTTTATATATAATTATATATTATATATAAAAATTATATACAATATAAAAAATTATATTATATATATGAACCAGTTCGGTTCAATTTTTAAAAAAGAAAAATCAGAGCTGAACTGATTTTCGCCTGTTTTTAAAAAAATAAAATCGATACCAGAATAAACCAAACTCAGTACCGGACCAAACCCACCGATTTGGTCTGATCCAGTTTACTGATCTTTTTTTACATCCCTCTTCCAGCAGAATCCCCCGAATCTCTAACTTTTTCCGTTCAACAATGCTACATACAACTGTCGGGTTACAACCGTTGGGTAACTGGTAGACGTGGCATATATATTTATAATAAAAAAAAGAAGAAGAAGAAGAGAGAAGACGAAACAACTTTGCTACGCACAGTCGGTAGATACAAGCGGCATGTAGACGTGAGTAATAAAAAAAATTAAAGTACAAAAGCAAACCAGACACCCCCTCTCTCTCTCTCTCTCTCTCTTTCTGCTTTCTCAAAAACTTTTCTTTCTTTCTTCGGTTTCTTCTTTCTTGTCTATCTCTTTTTTTCCTCCTTCTTTTTTTTTTTTTTTTCTGTTTCTGGGATCAATAATTTTGTGATTGATTCTATGTTTTTTATCCAAGATTTTTGAATAGATCCATTTGTTGGAGCTAACAGTCGTTCACCTTTGGAGCTAACATTACCTAACCTTCTGTTGGTAAGGATGGAATGTGATGTTGCTGGATTACTTTTTTTGTAAGCATTGCTGGACTTCTACTTTTTTTTTTGCTCACTGGACTTCTATTTGCTTGAGAAGAAATCCTATTAGAAGTTCCGGTCTAAGGCTCAAGAAAAAGAGGGAATATTACAGGAACGCATTTACAGACATCAAAACCCAAAACGAAACCTTTGAACTCTCGGACACAGATACGCACACGCCCACTAGGCCACGAGTGCACATTGATACAATGGTGAGTGACCAAAAGATGCCGGAGGCGAAGGTCTCCTTAATGAAAAACTAAGTGGAGAGAAAGAGAGCGTATGAAAATATGAAGCGGAGAGAGAAAGAGAGAGGAGAGAAAGAGAAGAGGGACCCAGCTGTCAGCCGATTGCATTTCAACTGCCCATACCGACTGTATACGACTGTATATAGACTTTTTCAAGACGAAATAAGAGGGAAGCATTCAGATTTTCAATACAGCAATAGAAAACTGAAAACCAATCTTGCTCTCTGCGTCGTCGTGTTTGGACTCCCGTGTGTGAATCTTTTGTTGAAATTTTCTCACTGCATCGTCGTCGTGTTTGGGCTTCTGTGTGTGAATCATAGCTCTATTTCCTTAGTGCGTTCTCCCGCGTGTGTATTTTTTGTGGTCTATCTCTGTTCGACCAGTTTGACAGAGAAGAATGTAGATTCAAATGTAAGCATGAAGAATCGGTAGATCGATTTTTTCGATCCTGTAATTTTACAATTCCTTTTGAGAAGATCATTGTTAAGATCCAAGGGAATCTGAGAAGATCAATATTAGATTTTACAGACCAAAATTTCTCTATCTTCTCAGACTTCACAGAGAAATTGATTCAATAATGTTACCTGGCCTTGATTCATCGTCGTTTGAAATGATTACCCGTGAAATGCATCTAGCATTTTTGTTTTACTTTCTCCAAAATGAAAGGATTATTAAGTGAGGGCAAAATCGGCATTTCAAATACGCTGACACGGAGGGTGTGCAGGGTGCGTTAAAATCAAGGCTTCTTCCCCTCCTGTGCCGAACGCCCCTCATCTCTATCAGCCATCTCTCTGTTGCTGACCGCCGCAGCCCAAGCCTTGCGGAGCCACCGGTAAATCTGCTCCTCCGCCTCTCTCTATCCGTCACCCTGTCGCACTCTCTCTCCTCTCTTCTCTCCTCTCTCTGTTTCGTCGCTGTTCCAGCGAACGCCGCCGCCGCTCCTCGCCGTGAGGATTCCCTTCATAACCCGCTCGGTCTCGCTCGCTGTTTCTCTCTCTTAGGGCTCCGCCGTCTCAATCCACCCCACCCTGGCGTCACACCACCGCGGAACCTCCCCCTTTTCTCTCTCTCTCTCACTCTTATCGTGAGTTTATTAGGAAGCAGATCGAAATATTGACTATGGAAATAGACCATCCAAAGCCCAATGCTCCCGATCAAGTCAGCCCCAAATTCTCAATCAACGGTACGCTTTTCTTCTCTTTGCGTTTTAGGTACTTTTATTTCATTATTAATCAACAATTTATTATTATCACGTCCGAAATTTTATTTTTTCCTTTCATTTTCCATGATTTTCTCGACAACCATTCGCATAATAGCGTATTATAAAATTTCTGAACCTATATGAATTGTATTGTTCAGTGTTGCAGTTGTTGAAATCAGCTCAGATGCAGCATGGATTGCGGCATGGCGATTATACTCGCTATCGGTACATTCATTTTAAACTTATTTAATTATGCATTTTGGTTGTTTATGCCAATATATATATTTTAATTTGTTTATTAGTTTCCTCAGTATTTGATCCCGTATAGTTGGTAACGAAAGTGATACTTTTGATTTTCAGAAGGTATTGCACCGCACGTTTGAGGAGGTTGTATAAATCACTCAAATTCACCCATGGTCGTGGTAAATACACGCGGAGAGCCATAACTGAATCAAACGTGACTGAAGTTAGGTGTGCATCGGTTGTCCCGTCAAACCAAGTTAATATGAATTCACATGCTTTAATTGATTTATTTTCTAAATTTGTTATTTTTTTCAAATCTTGTCTATTGGTTGTTGAGATGAGTAGAACTATGCAACAAGAAGGAATTTAATTTTTAAAACCGAATCATTAACATTTAAGTGACTTTAATACTATTTGGATAAATTAAGTTGTTTGAGACTATGCTAATGGAATTGTTCTGTACATAAATCAATGTAGTCGGCTGATGGTGGTTGCTTGCTAAGTTAATACCAAACAACGTAGATGAAATTGGTATTTGCTTACTTTGTTGACTCAAAAACAACTTTGTTTTGGGGATTGGGCTGCTTTAAACAGTAGGAACTGTCATTGTTTTATTGACCAACTGTCATTGTTTTATTGACCTTCTAAGTTTAACTGTTTACCGTATTTGGATTCAAATAGGTTTCTTCATCTCGTTCTTTATACGGCAGAGAGAGCATGGAGCCATGCCATGGAGAAGAGACAGCTTCCAGATGGTCCAACTGCTCGTCAGCGCATCTATTTGATTGGTAGGCTGAGGAAGGCAGTTAAATGGGCTACGCTGTTTTCTCATTTGTGTGCTATCAAGGGAGATTCCAGAACTTCATTAGAATCCGAGGTCTGTCCATAGTATATTTTCATTGTCGAGCTTCCACAAAATGTTTCTTGTGAGCAATTAAAAGCTGACAAATTTTAGAAAGAGAAAAAAAAAAAAAGATTTGAAAATGTCATGCTGATGTGAGTATTATGTGTTGGGGCATGTAGGAATTCAAAACTATATGCTTTGTCTGCCCATTTGTGTATAATTGGTTGCCATGTTGTCTCCATCTTCTAATCGTTGCCCAGTTTATGGACCATGTTTGAGAACTATCTTGTTCCAATCAAGTGCTGCCTGAATTTTTCCATTTTTATTTGCTAAGTTTAATTTTGTGGTATGTAGGCTTATGCCTCCTATATGAAAGGGAACTTGCTGTTTGAACGAGATCAGAACTGGGACATGGCATTGATGAATTTCAAAAGTGCCAGGTGCATCCTTGTCTATATAAATATACAAACATCTACTATTGCTATTTTGTCGTCAGAAATGTGTATGCTAACATTTACTATTGCTACTTTGTTGTCAAAAACTTGTTTATTCCTCAAAATTCATTCGATAAATTATGGTTTTAACATGGAATAAATTGATGCCGAGCTAAACAACACCTTGGGGATACCTTAAGTCGATCACAAGTTTTATACCATTCATATTCTGGTTGCAATTATGGATATGTGGCTAGTTATCCTAAATAATAATCTTATTATAGGGCTGTTTATGAGCAACTAGGCAAATATGGAGACCTAGAGAATCAAGTTTTGTGTCGAGAGCGTGTTGAGGAGCTAGAGCCTAGTATTCGTTACTGCCTACACAAAATAGGCGAATCAAATCTACAGGCATCCGAACTTCTGCAAATTGATGAGATGGAAGGTCCTGCCCTGGACCTTTTCAAAGCTAAATTGGAGGTGAGTTTTATTCTCTTCAAAGGTAATTCCTGCATGATGCATATTTCTTTCTTTAGGTCTGTTCCGGACAGTTTGACACTTTTCTGGTTTTTGGTTGATAAGTTGATCCAACATGTCTGTCTTCGTGAAACTGCTTCGAATAATGTGTTTCTAAGCATCTTCCCTGGGCTTTTGTAGAGTACTCTCAACTTGAGTTTTCTAGTGGGCAGTGATCCTGTTTTTGTTAAATTCAACGAAAGGACTTGATGCACATGGTTCTATTTTTTTGATGTTTCAGAAAATTGAACTTAGTCACTTCCAGTTTCTCATTCTTAGAAGGAATTGTAAGAAATAATTTACAGTAACATGATATCAAAATCATGTTAACTAAACTGGGAGATTAGTTTCTCCCATGATCTGGTTGAACTTAGAACTTATGATTCTAACTATTAGTATGATGACTTCCATTTTTTTTCATGCTTCAAGAATGGAAGTAAGACCTAACCCAACCACTCCCAAGCTGTTTGCAACCAGAGCAAGGGCTACATGGTTTTGATTTTGTGGGATAAATTGTAATGTCTCAACTTTACAACGGACGGAGTCTCGTCTGAAACATTGATACTCCAATATGATACTTCCCAAAGAATTTGTTAGAGCAACTATAATTCAATAACATAACATAAATCAAAAGCACAATTTGTGTGATACCCCATGATAAGGATAAGGGTAGGTGGTGAATGAGATCCCACATTGCTTGAGAAGGAGAAGTTCTTGCTTTTTCTAAGGTTTCAATGGGGCTCCAATTGTATCATTGACTAGTCCTTTTGGAGTATAGGCCATTTAGTTTGGGTCTTCCATTGGGACGTTACAATTCGGGTACTTTAATAATGACATAACGATATTTAGGTAATAAAAAATAAAATCAAACCCTCGAGTCGTCACATAGCAGCTCCACCTTGCTGAAAAATTTGATAACACCCTATTCAAAAACCTCAAGTAGATGAATTCTCTGAAAGAGTAAGGCTCAGTTTGGATACCAAAACTATTNGAACTGTCATTGTTTTATTGACCTTCTAAGTTTAACTGTTTACCGTATTTGGATTCAAATAGGTTTCTTCATCTCGTTCTTTATACGGCAGAGAGAGCATGGAGCCATGCCATGGAGAAGAGACAGCTTCCAGATGGTCCAACTGCTCGTCAGCGCATCTATTTGATTGGTAGGCTGAGGAAGGCAGTTAAATGGGCTACGCTGTTTTCTCATTTGTGTGCTATCAAGGGAGATTCCAGAACTTCATTAGAATCCGAGGTCTGTCCATAGTATATTTTCATTGTCGAGCTTCCACAAAATGTTTCTTGTGAGCAATTAAAAGCTGACAAATTTTAGAAAGAGAAAAAAAAAAAAAGATTTGAAAATGTCATGCTGATGTGAGTATTATGTGTTGGGGCATGTAGGAATTCAAAACTATATGCTTTGTCTGCCCATTTGTGTATAATTGGTTGCCATGTTGTCTCCATCTTCTAATCGTTGCCCAGTTTATGGACCATGTTTGAGAACTATCTTGTTCCAATCAAGTGCTGCCTGAATTTTTCCATTTTTATTTGCTAAGTTTAATTTTGTGGTATGTAGGCTTATGCCTCCTATATGAAAGGGAACTTGCTGTTTGAACGAGATCAGAACTGGGACATGGCATTGATGAATTTCAAAAGTGCCAGGTGCATCCTTGTCTATATAAATATACAAACATCTACTATTGCTATTTTGTCGTCAGAAATGTGTATGCTAACATTTACTATTGCTACTTTGTTGTCAAAAACTTGTTTATTCCTCAAAATTCATTCGATAAATTATGGTTTTAACATGGAATAAATTGATGCCGAGCTAAACAACACCTTGGGGATACCTTAAGTCGATCACAAGTTTTATACCATTCATATTCTGGTTGCAATTATGGATATGTGGCTAGTTATCCTAAATAATAATCTTATTATAGGGCTGTTTATGAGCAACTAGGCAAATATGGAGACCTAGAGAATCAAGTTTTGTGTCGAGAGCGTGTTGAGGAGCTAGAGCCTAGTATTCGTTACTGCCTACACAAAATAGGCGAATCAAATCTACAGGCATCCGAACTTCTGCAAATTGATGAGATGGAAGGTC
Organism: Pterocarya stenoptera; assembly: GCA_003123785.1. Taxonomy (NCBI): domain Eukaryota; kingdom Viridiplantae; phylum Streptophyta; class Magnoliopsida; order Fagales; family Juglandaceae; genus Pterocarya; species Pterocarya stenoptera. The sequence goes on along the minus strand of QEOT01123882.1, from coordinate 31,989 downwards.
CTGCCCTGGACCTTTTCAAAGCTAAATTGGAGGTGAGTTTTATTCTCTTCAAAGGTAATTCCTGCATGATGCATATTTCTTTCTTTAGGTCTGTTCCGGACAGTTTGACACTTTTCTGGTTTTTGGTTGATAAGTTGATCCAACATGTCTGTCTTCGTGAAACTGCTTCGAATAATGTGTTTCTAAGCATCTTCCCTGGGCTTTTGTAGAGTACTCTCAACTTGAGTTTTCTAGTGGGCAGTGATCCTGTTTTTGTTAAATTCAACGAAAGGACTTGATGCACATGGTTCTATTTTTTTGATGTTTCAGAAAATTGAACTTAGTCACTTCCAGTTTCTCATTCTTAGAAGGAATTGTAAGAAATAATTTACAGTAACATGATATCAAAATCATGTTAACTAAACTGGGAGATTAGTTTCTCCCATGATCTGGTTGAACTTAGAACTTATGATTCTAACTATTAGTATGATGACTTCCATTTTTTTTCATGCTTCAAGAATGGAAGTAAGACCTAACCCAACCACTCCCAAGCTGTTTGCAACCAGAGCAAGGGCTACATGGTTTTGATTTTGTGGGATAAATTGTAATGTCTCAACTTTACAACGGACGGAGTCTCGTCTGAAACATTGATACTCCAATATGATACTTCCCAAAGAATTTGTTAGAGCAACTATAATTCAATAACATAACATAAATCAAAAGCACAATTTGTGTGATACCCCATGATAAGGATAAGGGTAGGTGGTGAATGAGATCCCACATTGCTTGAGAAGGAGAAGTTCTTGCTTTTTCTAAGGTTTCAATGGGGCTCCAATTGTATCATTGACTAGTCCTTTTGGAGTATAGGCCATTTAGTTTGGGTCTTCCATTGGGACGTTACAATTCGGGTACTTTAATAATGACATAACGATATTTAGGTAATAAAAAATAAAATCAAACCCTCGAGTCGTCACATAGCAGCTCCACCTTGCTGAAAAATTTGATAACACCCTATTCAAAAACCTCAAGTAGATGAATTCTCTGAAAGAGTAAGGCTCAGTTTGGATACCAAAACTATTTCAACCCATCTCATTTCATTAGTATAATTTTCACAAATTTTTACATAAAATACAATAAATAATTCAACTTTTTCAAATCCCAAAATAATAATAATATTAAAAAATAATATTTAAATAATATTTTATTCAATTTTCAACTTTTATTTAAAACCATCTCATCTCATCTCACTATCCAAACTCCACCTAAGAAATACAAAAAGTGAACTACCATGCGCTTAGTAACATAATTAATGGGGTTGGGGAAATGACAATTTTAATGATATCTATATTCTCCAACCACAATAATATAAGAGAAATATAAAATCATTCCCAAATAGTAAATTTGAGCCAAAACACATTATCCATACCACATTCCATAGGAAATCATCAATAGATGTACGAGGACACTAAAATACCACACATATATTATGTTATCATGACGAGGGTTTATATCACAGATATATCTATATGTCATATAGACATCATGGATGCACAAAGGCATCAATATACCACACAGATATCTAGGTCACAATTACATGGATAAATATATCACTTTGCTCCCAAAATAGAATCCCAAGAGATTATACAGGAACATTTGAAGTCTGACCTGCATATATGGTTCACAAAAATTTGTGCATCCAAGGACCATTGGACTGGGGGATTTTTCCCTTCAATTACCCGAGGTGCACTTGCGGGAAACTCCTTGCTGAGGGCCTGTGCACCCTTGGGATTAGTTGGGACACTGCTCCCGAACACCCGGTGCCAATGAAAAAAACAATTTGTGCATTTTCCTATAGCATATCCAAAGTAGCATCAAAAGATGCACGCAAGCAGAATTTAATAGCATGCAGAAATTTTGAACCCAATGTGCTCGGACTAAAATTAGCAAGAGTAACTAGATTTTATAAAATCTTATTAAGAAGTTACTGCATTCACAATACCATAAACCAAATGCTCCTTCAATTTACGATGTAATGACGCGGAGCCTAAACCAAAGCCAGCCATGTCCAGTGGGGTGTTATCAATTTTGCCTTAAAGCCAGTTGGACAACCTCTAACTAAATTTGGGAATACTCATACATATTTAATGAGATTAACAATGGGACCACAATATACTAAATTTATAACACACTGCTGAACATGGTGTTTTTTGTTTATCCCATCTGAAATTTGTTCTATTTTACGTAAAAATAAATCCTTCTACATCCAGGCCCCTTCTACATCCCTCAATTTAATAGAACCAAATCCAGTAGATTCAGATCTTATTTACATTATCATTGGCAATCATTATATAACCACAATATGTAAACTTGTTAAGGATATACACCATTGACCATCAGCCAACCAATCAAGGGACCATCTAAAATTTTCTTTTCAAAATTCAGAACACTAACCATTTTGTATTCTAAAATAAATACATCCCAACTTATTTTCTTTCAATTTTTCATCAAAGATGCAAGAATCTACCAGAAAAAATAAAGTGTAGTGATGGTTACCTACAATTTCTGCCGAGATGAGCAGAGAGGTGTAATTTTCTCTGAAATCCTTGAGATAAATGGGAGATTGTGGCGAATTTTCGTGATGAAAGTCAGGAACTCAACTAAATGAGAGAGTATTTATGATTTAGGCTGTCTTGGTTTCTTGATGATTTCTTTGGTTGTCTTGGTTTCAGGCTGTTATGGCAGAGGCAAGATCTCAACAAGCTGCGTCCATGACAGAGTTTCATTGGCTTGGTCATAGGTTTCCAATATCCAATGGGAAAACTAGGGTCGCCATTTTAAAAGGTTGGTGTAGAAATTTGGAATGGCACCATAATTTTGGAGTGAAGGAATTGGTATATACTTATGACGATTCTTTTTGCCTCATCAAACTTCCGGCATGAATTGGGTTTTTCATGATGTGGTAGAATATATTTATGACTAGTTTTTTATGCTTGCTTCTTTAGCCCAGCTTCACTGACTGACAACCGATAAGTCTAGTTGATAATGTTTCTGAACCAGATGGCTGTGCTCAAATGAATGGTCCTAATCAGAAGTTTCCATTAACATTGCTGCATTGCCAATTAGTAATACCTACAATGTTGCTATTAGGCCCATGACTCAGTTTGTTAGAGCACCATCATGACAATATCTTCACAACCATATGCTTGCAGGTCATCCTAACATACCATACCATTGAAGGCAAAACTTCCTATTCAACCTTGCCAAATCTTATTTTTTAATCTTTGGAACTGTTGGAAATGATCATGTTTGGAAAGGAGTTTATTGAAGATTAAATTTTGGTATAAGACTAATTGTAGCAGATTTTGATGAGGTTTAGTTTGTAAGGCTGATGAATGTTTTACATGGAACATGCTGATAGTTTTTCAAAGAGGAACTTAGTGTTGCATCTTTCACTTTTTACTGCATTAGGAGAAGCTTTAATAGGGGTCTATGATATTCTTCATGTAATAGCCCGAATTGATTATAAGAAGGTGGCAGATGGTGTCTTGCAACTTTTGTCAAACTACTCATAGACTTGTGCATCGCAAAAGGATAACTCAATTTATTAAATAAAATTTACTCCATATAACTAGGTTAACATACCTTGAGGTATTATGCAGTAAATTCACAATTTTTTTTCCAACTTTTTTATTTTCATCGAGTTTATTTAAATTTAATAGGGGTATTTTGTATTATTAGAAATTCTTAGGGGCAGTTTTGTCTTTAATAGATAAAGGAGATGCCGTGCAAGTTCTTGGTAGTTTTGGGGGAGTGGACGTAGCTGAAATTGGAAGTTTGGAAGGGGGACATTGCAAATTGTATGGTAGTGTTTCTTTGGGTGGGGTCTATGTATTTTCTCGTTTAATAAATTTATTATGTTTAATCATTTTAATTTAAACAAATTAGTAAAATCTAATTGGATATGTTATATATTGATTTATAAGTCCAACTTAATGTTATGTATTATTTATTTATTTATTTGTTTTTGATAAGTAATAAATTTTATTCAAAGAAATAGGCATAAGCCCGAGTACACAGGATGTATACAAAGGAATGTATTATTTAATTCTTATTTAATAACAACACAAATGCAGAGTGGATAATGTTGCTTTATTACACTTGTCATTTAATAGTAATATATTGAGATAGTTGATTATGTGGCTCCATTAAAGTAGAGCTCTGTACTATGAAAATGATATATATAGTATATACGATATAGAAATGCAAAATAAGGTTGTCTGTTCCTTTTCCCATTTTTGTTTGCTTTTAACTCCAAAACATTCTCATTTTTTTTTTGGGACAAACTTGTTCAGCTCAAGAATTGGAGAAAGATTTGCATGGTCCTTCCGCAGATTCACTCTCGGCAGAGAGAAGACTAGCCATCTTTGACAAAATTTTTACTGCATATCATGAGGCCAGGAGCTGCATTCGTAGTGACTTGGTAGGGAAAGTTGACTTAATTTTATCATTGTTTTACCAAAAAGTGAGGTCCATTTATTTATGTTGCATTTTTCCCTCAATGTATTGGTATCTTTTATCCATTTTTTTCCTCTTTAATCTGTAGGATTTCTTTATGTTCTACTTTACATCTTTTAGACTCCTTTCCTGAGGCAGTGTATGTTTTAGGCCAGTTCAGGTAATGCTGAAAATGTGAAAGACGACTTAAATGGTCTTGATAAGGCTGTTAGTGCTGTCTTAGGACAAAGAACCATTGAGCGCAACCAATTGTTGGTTAGCATTGCAAAGAGTAAACTTACTAGGCGACGTGATGACAAAAGTGAGAAAGTTACCAAACCTGAAGAACTTGTACGCCTGTATGATCTTTTACTGCAGGTTAGCTATCTCCGTCCGGTTTTTACTAGGTTTTCTTCATATAACAATATTTTCACATAATACTAAAGTTGATAGATGCTAGCCTCTGATTTAATAGAAAAACCTTGAAACTGTTTGTTATGTTTTGCAGAATACGACTGACCTTTCAGACTTGGTTAATTCTGGAAGAGATAGAAAACCAGAAGAACTGTCATTTTCTGAAGAGTGTGCGCTTAAAAGTTTGTCCTTCCGAGCAGAAAGGTTTGAATTCTGAGCCTTCTATTTTACTTAGCTTTAACATGCTTTGTTGAGTTCAATTTCTTCCCATGCAATTATTTAAAGGGTGCGTCTATATTTAAATTGATTGTAACACCCCCTTCCAGTAGGTTAGGAGTGTTACAAACTTTTGTAACTGTGCCGGGTAAAGAGACCCAACATAATAAAAATACATAATTTATCGAAAATGAATTCCCAAAATAAAAAACAAAAATTATAGTCTCAGTACGAAAATACTTGGCTTATCCATCCATATATGGGCCTAATGGGCCAAACCTACTCCATTTTGAATCTAGGTACATAATTTCATATCCAATCATATCTCCTTGATAGTAGATCCTCAAATAATGTGTATGAGCCAATCGGCCCAATAAAATAATCTTCCTTCCAGCCTCAACAAAATTGGGCCCGTGGCCCAAACTTATAAAGCCTAGAAAATTTGGGTCTGGATGTTAGATTGATCTTCTATAATTGTTTATTGTCTTAAAAAAATTCCCGCCATCTTTTGTCATGCTTTTGTAGGACCTTTTGAAAATGCAAAATTTTTTGGATTTAGTTGCAAGCAGTTGCTTTGAAAAAATGCCATATTAAAAACATGTGCTATTCTACCTTTGCCTAAATCAGAGGGTAATATTCACGGATTAGAGAGGGAACCAGTTCCTTGTACTATTTTGTTGCAGATGGCACTTTGACCTATTCAGCTAATGATGGAATCAAGTATATCTAAATGTCCTTATCTTCTTAGACCAATTGGAAGATATTGTATTCTGTGCTATTATCTTGTTGAGGGTTTCCTCAAAATGATAAGGCTGTCTTTAGTTCACCAACAAATACCAGAGATTACTTATATTTGATTTTGGTAATTTGTAGGTGCTTCTACTTGGCAAAATCTTACAGCTTGTCTGGAAAGAGGGCAGAAGCATATGCATTATACTGCCGTGCTCGGTCTCTTGCCGAGGAAGCCCTTCAGAACTTCCAAATTTCAAATGGGAGCGATCAGGTTTTGTCATCTCTGGCTATCTATCTACTTCTGTATTTGTGTGTGCACATCATAGTCCTCTTTATGATGTGCTGTTTTAGAATAAATTAGAACATCGATGACTTTTGAGTTAGGATTCAGATTTGTTTACTGATGGCTTGCGTACAAAGGAAATTTTTTGTCTGTAATGCATCCATCTTTTGTATTACAGAGAATCCAACAGTTGAAGATATTTTGCGAGGAGTGCAGATCCAACAGTTGTATAGAGCATGCAAAGGGGATGATGGAGGAGATGAAGGCTCCAGAGAATCTCTCAAAAAGAATTTCTAATATTTCATTAACAGGAGCTGACAAGAAGGTATTTTATGCCTTCTATTTTTCTCTTTTTTCAACATTTAAATAAAGGAACCTTAGAACCAAAATGCTGCCTCGGGAGGAGATTTATCCTTTTATAACTTAGGTTTGTACAGAAGAAATCTTGATTCAAGCTCATTTGCATTGATTTTGAGATGGATATAAGCATTTTGCTCTAGTAAGTAATATGAATTACGATACTTAAAAATATATATATGTATATATGAATCACGTTGCTAATCAGAAATATACATATGTATATGATATATATACATATGTATACATGCTACATATATATACACACACCTAAAAAACCTCGTCAGAAAAAAAGAAATTGATATGATTCGCTTCATTTTATATTTTGCTTGTGTGCATGCATCTCCATGTAACAGAATGTACTAAATCTGTGTACAGCGATATATTTTAAGATTGTCGTGACAATTATGATTTGACTTGTATTGTTTTCAGACGGAGAAATTCCTTGTGGAGCAACTCGATACCTATGAGTCCGCAGTTGGTGATGCGAATGCGAAAGGTGTTCCGCGCATTGAAGTCTTCCCTCCTGCCTTCCATGCAATCCCACGCAATCCCATTGTTCTTGACCTTGCCTACAATTTTATCGAGTTCCCATCTCTTGAAAATAGGATGAAGAAAGACAAGAAGGGCTTCATAAGTAGGCTATGGCGATGAGATGAATTTGCTGGTGGATTTGTCTGGCAACTCTGGTTATATTATTTAGATTCAGATATATTTCGAGTTAATTCCGAATAATTTTTTGTACTGCATTTACAAGCCTTGGTTTGTGTTGGAGATTTTGTTACTTAAATTCTGGATCACCGGCAATGAAAATTTTGTGGGCTTTTTTCTTTAATCAAATTGTTGATTTTTTTTTTGGGCTTGAACTTTTTTATAAAAAAAATAACAAAATATATTATGAAAAGGTGCAATAATATAAACATAACCCTTTTGTATAACTTTATTTAAAGTGGAAGGTATTTTTGTAAAACACAGTTGGAGTGGTATTATTATTTTATAAAATTGCCACATTTAAAAGAAAGGCGTAAAAAGTTTGTTAACGATTTTGGTCCTTAGCACTACTCAAAAAACGAAGGATTGTTTTCTTGAAAAAAAAAAAAAAAGCATTGGGTTTCAGTTGGGAGTTGAAATTGTCACCTGTTCATTGCTGCATGCAAAGAAGCTATATTTATGCCGGGATGAGTTTCCTCACTGTTACCTGACGGTATGTTAATCCACATTGCACATGCGGCGAATCCGATCTATTGAAACAAGTCACAGGTCATCAAGGGAGATTCACTACAAGAAAAATTGGTTTTTTTGACAATAAAAATTGGAAGGCAGAGAGGTGCCATATACAGTGGCTTTGACAGAGAGTCTTGTCCAATACGGTAGTAGGATGACGGTGGCAGGCCCGCAGGTGGCGTGGCAAAGGGGGAGGTACTTTGTATTTTGTTGGACGTGATGGTTTAGTTGAGCTCCTTACAAAACAAGGTTGATTGGCTCATAAGGGAGGAGGTGGGCTTGGAAAGAAATGGGCCTTGTGTGGGTTTCAACACTGGCCCCAGTCAAACGGTTGATGTAAGGCCCCAATCAATTGGCTTTAAGCTTGATAGTTTAAGGCCTTGTCCAGTTGGGAAAAAAGGGGACCCAACAGTTGTAAAATCAAGGCCCTCAATTGCTCAACCACTTCGATGGTAGTGATGTGGTGTTGGTTCCTAAAACACAAATAATAACCCAACTCTCTGGCAATGATGTGGAGTTCAATGTGAGTACTGTGGTTGAATGGGAGGGCATAAATCTGTTTGGTTGGGGGGGGGGGGAAGGAGAAGGGGATGTCATCGAACTCGCAGTAGGTTTCTAGCGAAGGGGAGCCCTTTCCTCTGAATTGTAACTTACCAAACAAGTTCAATGTGTTTGAATGGGTGCTCCGAAAGGTAAAGGAAATTCAATACTGTGTGAGAATGGAGTGTGTGGGTTTTGATGAACAGTTTATGGCTCTTCTCACTACCATGGAGGTGGGTCACTCTCAGTTTAAGAAATCTGGGACCAAAAATTAGCAAGAGCTTAAGAGACTTAAATGGTCATTGAATTATGAGGGCAGCTCAAGCCATGATAGATCCAAAGGGAAAGGGATAATTTCTCCTTTACGAAGCAGAAAATCGTGTCTTGGAATGTCCGTGGGTTGAATGAGGCAAATAAGCATTTTCGCATAAAAAACTTGCTTTGGGAATGGAGGGCGGACATAGTATGTTCACAAGAAACCAAGCTGAAATTGGTGTCCAGAAAAATAGTGTGAAGTGTTTGGAGTTGTCCTTATGCAGATTGGGTCTATCTGTCATTGAATGGGGCCTCGGTGGAATCTTAGCGATGTGGGATAGAAGGGTGGTGGAGAAAATGGAGGATTTTGTAGGGGAGTTTACAATGGCCTATTCCTTTAATATTGTGGAAGATAATTTTTTGTGGATTTTTGTAAGTATTTATGGGCCGAATGTTAACAATAGCAAAAAACTATTATGAGAAGAACTTGCTGCAATAAATAGCTGGTGGGACCTCCCTTGGTGCATAGGTGGAGATTTTAACGTCAAAAGGTTCCCTGGTGAAAGATCCAGAGATAGTCGGTTGCGCCCAGCCATGACAGATTTTTCAGCATGTATTTTTTACTTGAATTTGGTGGACTTCCTCTCACAGGGCCCCTTTTACTTGGTTCAGTAATCAAACATGGTCTCAGCTAGACAGATTCCTAATCTCACCGGATTGAGAAATACATTATTTGGAGGTGTGTTAGAAGAGGTTGCCTCGCCTTTGCTCAGATCTTTTTCTCATCTTGTTGGATGGTGGTGGTATCTAAGGTGGGCGTTGATATTTCAAGTTTGAAAACAGTGGCTTCAGAGTTGGAGAGAGTAATTTTTCTAGAGATCTCTTAGTATTAGAAGTCAAGAGCATTATGGTTGAAAGAAGGGGACCGAAGCACAAAATTCTTCCACAATGTGGCTAATTCTCATAGGAGAAATAATACCATTGAGATGTTGAATATCAATGGTATAGACTGCACGGAGGCTCCTGGGATTCGGGATCATGAGGTGGATTTATTTGAACAACTGTTTACAGAACGAGAAGGGTGGAGGCCAAAACTTGATGGACTCGGATTAAACTCTATTGAGCCACAAATAGTGTCTTGGTTGGAGAAAACTTTTGAGGAAGTGGAGGTTTATGATGTAGTAAGAAGAATGGTTAAAGATAAAGCACAAAGTCCAGACGGCTTCTCGATAGGATTTTTTCCAAACATGTTTGGAGGTAGTGAAAGAGGATATAATGAACGTGTTTTAAGAATTGTTCTTAGCTGGGAAGTTCAAGAAAAGCCTAAATGCTACTTTTATTCCATTGATCTCGAAGAAGAGCAGAGCATTGGAGGTGAAAGATTATAGGCCCATTAGCCTCATTAATGGGGTGTACAAAATTATCTCAAAGGTGCTCGTAAACAGGCTAGGGGAGGCCTTAGGTAAGATAATTACGAAGTCACGAAATCAAATCCTAGATTCAGTTCTTATAACCAATGAATGCTTGGATAGCATATTAAAGTCTGGTATCGCAAGGATTATTTGTAAGCTAGATATGGAAAATACATACGATCATGTAAACTGGGAGTTCCTTCTTTATTTGTTAGAGAGATGTGGTTTTGGAGAGAGATGGTGTACGTGGATCAGATGGTGCATCTCAACGACAAGGTTCTCAGTTTTGACTAATGACAACTCAGTTGGTTTTTTCAGCAGTTTTCGTAGCCTAAAACAAGGAGATCCGCTGTCCCCACCTCTCTTTGTTGTCGTCATGGAGGCCCTTATCAGGATGCTATCAGTCGTGGTTAGAAACGGTTTTGTGGCTGGATTTGCAGTAGATGATCCTAATAGGGGCCTTATTACTATATCCTACTTATTATTTGCAGATGACACACTAATCTTCTGTGAGGTAGACCAAAACCAGTTTAGGGCACTGAAGGCACTTTTACTATGCTTCAAAGCAGCGTTGGGCTTGAGAGTGAACTTTGATAAATCAGAGGTAGTGTCAATTGGGAACGTTAGTAACACTCGACAATTGGCCAGCACACTTGGGTGTAAAGTTGCCTCTCTTCCTACGAAATATTTGGGATTGTCGTTGGGGCTGCCTCACGGGTTTTACCAATTTGGGATACGGTTGTTGAGAAGATAGAACAAAGATTGGTAGGGTGGAAGAGATTGTACTTGTCGAAAGGAGGCCGAGTGACTCTAATCAAGAGTACTCTCTCTAACTTACAAACTTATTATCTATCTTTATTTTCAATTTTTGCTTGTGTGGCGGCAAGGATTGAAAAACTCCAGTGGGTCATCTCTTGCTTCATTGCAAGAAACCTAGAGCCTTGTGGATTGAACTATTCAGTCAAGTAAAGTTAAATTGAGTAATGCCTGCAATAGTGGTTGAGTTATTGGCCAACTAGACACTTTGAGGAGGTGCTCCACAAATCAGAGCCATGTGGAAGATAATCCATATCTGCATTATGTGGTGCATATGGCAAGAGCGTAACGATCGGACATTTGAAGATAAGGAGCGGACACTAGAGGAGCTTCAATTTTTATTTTTCCGTACTTTATTTCTATGGGTCATAGCTATAGATTTTGGCCTAAATTTAGATAATTTTCTTCTTTCCACTTCTGCGACCTAGATAGGTTTTATTTTTTGTATACCATCTTGTATACTTAAACTATGGTTATCCTTATTAATAATATTGTTTACTTATTAAAAAAATGTAATTAGGGGCTCAAAAAACTTGTTTAAATCAGTAATCTTTTGGAACACTTTGTGATACAATAATAAATGTCCTATTATCTCATATTTAAAGATCACAGTGTTTGCTTTGTAATTCTTTTACCCTTTTCTTTTTCTCAATTCAGATGGCATACTCTCGTAAAATATAAGGATATCAATAATGGATATAGTACATAGTAAATTCTTTTTATAAATAGTGACAAACCCCACGTGTAGCAAATCCTAGATAAGGATAGAGGATTTACAAAATGAATCAAGGTAATAATTGCTTGCTTTTGAACTTTCTTGTTCCTCTCATTTTACTTTCTTCACAATCATGATAAAATTACAACTTTTTTTAATAAGTAAATGATTTTATTGATGATAATAGGTATAGCCCAAGTACATAAGATTGTGTACAAAAGATAAGACCTATCTAGGTCACATAATGGAAACAAAAAATTTATGAAAATCTAGACCATTAAAATCTATAGCTAAGACCCATAGAAATAAGGTTCTAAAAAAGAATGATCGAAGTTCTTCTATTGTCCGCTCCTTATTTTCAAATATCTGGTTATTGCGCTCCTGCGATATGCACCACATAATGCAGATAAGGATCATCTTCCACACAGCTTTGATTTGTGGAACACCTCCGAAAAATGTCAAGCTGGCCAAAAACTCAACCACTGTGGCAGGCAGTACCAAGCTAACTCTATTCGGCTAAACGCTTTAATCCATAACACTCGAGCTATCTCGCAATGTAGTAAGAGATGGTCCACCGTCTCACCAGATTTCTTGCACATGTAGCATCAATCTAGTATAATTACCTTGCACTTCCTTAGGTTATTTGTTGTCAGAATCTTTTCCAGGGAAGCTATCCAAGTAAAGAAAGCGCTTTTGGGGGCGCCTTATTCCACCAAATTCTGCTCCATGGGAACTGATTAGTCGGTGAGTGTGTGAGGGACTTGTAGAAGGATTGAATCGAGAATATGCCCTTACCTGCAAATACCCACCACAACGTGTCCACTCATTGTCCATTTGGTTTCATAGAATAAATTAGCCTAAAAATTCTTCAAAGTTGCCTACTTCCCAACCTTGCACCGCCCTATTGAAAGTGATGTTCAATTAGACTTGATCCCCCAATAACACCATGAGATATGCTACTAAAGCTTCTTTATCACATGCCACCCGGAAAACTAAGGGAAATTAATCCTTTAAGGCAATATTCCCATACCATATGTCACTTGGAAATTTTATTCTAAAGCCCACACCCAACACAAGTTTAGTATAACGAGTGAAAGCCTCCCACTCTCGTCTAATGTGTTTCCAAACTCCCATTCCATAAGCCCCATTCACCTCTTTAGTATACTAGCCACCCCACAAACTTCCATACTTGTAGTCAACCACCGACTTCCATAGGGCTTTTGGTTCCATATTATATCTCAATAACTATTTTCCAAGTAAGGCCCAATTGAAAGTTCTCATATTTTTAATACCCAACCCACTAGAGGAGATTGGCCTGCATACATTGTCCCAACTGACTAGATGGAATTTAAATTCATCCCCCACACCACTCCATAAGAAATAACGATGAAGTTTTTCGATCCGGGCCACCACACTTGTTGGAATTGGGAATAAAGAAAGAAAATATGTTGGTAAGTTAGAGAGAGTACTCTTAATTAAAGTCATTCAGCCCATTTTGACAAGTACAAACTCTTCCACCCTGTCATCTTCATTCTATCTTCTCGATCACTATATCGCATATTGATAAAGCCCTTAAGGCAGCCCCCAATGGAAGTCCCAAGTATTCCATAAAGAAAGAGGAAACCTTACATCCAAGCGTGTTGGCCAATTGATGAATATTGCTTACATTCCCAACTGGCACTAATGCTGATTTATCAAAGTTCACTTTCAAACCTGACGCTACTTCGAAACATAGTAGAAGTGCCTTCAGTGCTAGTAGCTAGTTTAGATCTGGCTCATAGAATACTAGTGTGTAATCTGCAAATAGTAAATGAGAAATATTAATAAGACTCCTATTAGGGTCACCAACTGAAAAGCCAACCACAAAGCCATTCATAACCAACGCCGATGTCATCCTACTAAATGTCTCCATAATGATTACAAAAAGTAGTGGTGACAATGAATCTTCCTGTTTTAGGTCTCGAGAACTATTAAAGAAGCCAGCTGGACTGCCATTTATCAAAACTGAGAATCTTGCTGTTGAGATGCACCATCTGATCCATAAACACCATCTCTCCCCAAATCTGCATCTCCCTAGCAAATAGAGTAAAAAATCCCAGTTGACGTGATCGTCGGCCTTCTCCATATCCAGCTTACATGTGATATCTACAAAACCAGATTTTAATATGCTATCCAAGCATTCATTGGCAATAAGAGCAGTCCAGAATTTGTCCGTCCCTTACAAATGCATTTTGTGGTTTCTTAATGATCTTACCTAATACCTCCCTTAAGCGATTTGCAAGAACCTTGGAAATAATCTTGTACACCCCATCGGCAAGCTAATGAGCTTATAATCCTTTACCTCTGTTGCTTCGCTCTTCTTAGGAATTAGTACAATAAAAGTGACATTTAGGCTTTTCTCAAACTTGTTGGCCTATAAAAGTTCCTAGAACACACTTGTTATATCCTCTTTTACAGCCTCCCAACATGTTTGGAAAAATCCCATAGAAAAGCCGTTTGGGCCTGTGCTTTGTCTTTGACCATTCTTCTTACCACACCATAAACCTCTACCTCCTTTAAATGCCTTTAGAACTAAGAAGCAGATTGCGGTTCAATAGACTCAAAACCTAGTCCATTAGGCTTTGGTCTCCACCCCTCTTGTTCTGTAAACAGATGTTCAAAAAAATCAATAACACGGTCTCGAATCACAGGAGCTTCCGTGCAATCCACACCGTTGATATGTAACATCTCAATGGTATTAGTTCTCCCATGGGAATTAGCTTCTCTATGGAAGAACTTCGTACTTCGGTCTCCTTCTTTCAACCATAATGCTCTTGATTTTTGGCACCAAGAGATCTCTTCAAGAGAAATTACAATCTCTAATTCTGAAACCAACTCTATCTTCCAAGATATCTCTTCTGGGGAATGAACCCTATCCTCCTGTACCTGTATCCTCTCTAGCTTCTGGGGAAGAAATTACAACTTTTCCCTTTGATCTTATACTTATTTATGATACTGGCTGTCTATAAATCTCACTTTAAAGCTCAAACTTAACAACCAATGTGCAATTCAATTTTAAACTTATCTTTGATTACCAAACTTGGAAATACCTCTCTTTAGACCATTGTCAGACCACAAACATGATCAGCTTAAGATTCATTTATCTAACTTCTCATAAAATTATACTTTTTAGCATTTCTAAAATTGAGCTAGTAAATATCAAAATAAAATATATCAGATAAATGGAAACTAAAACATGGATCTATGAAAAGAGAAGCACTAAATACCAAACAATTTCCTTCTTAAATTCACTTGTTTCTCTACCACGTTAGTTAGAACAAAGAACTCCATCATAGAGCTCCTTACGTCAATACATATTCTATCATATCCCTTCATAAGCCCCCAGATTTACCCTTCAGGGACGCCATCAAATGATTATCCTAGTTAATACAAACCCGTAGAGACCATTATTTATGTTCACAACAAAAAGTCATATTCTAGACCATTTCTACTTCTAACATGAGGTAATCTAATCTTCTTATGAACTACATTATGCTTAAGTTTTATTAGTTGCAATCCCTTAACAAATTTTGAGGATCGTGAGTGCTCCTTGAAAGAGTTTAAGAGTTTTTCTAGAAGACTTTGTTTATGTGGGTTATTCCTATAGATTTAAATGGTCCCAGTTTCCATGATTTCCTTGTAGCTGTTTCTAGTTCCTAAACAAGTATAATCACATGTATACCTCTTATGTACTTAGGCTATGCCTATGAACTTTATATCAATAAATTATCTTCTTACTTAAAAATAAAGTAATGTAGCGAGAATTTTGTTCCTAGAACTTGTCAAACAATTTCAATAGTAACTATTACCGTACACGCCTAACTCATAACCAAGTAATCATGAACCCTTTGTTGAGTTAATGCCTCTCGAAGCTTTAATGAGTTTCTATTAAGTTCCACTGAGAGTTTTATAAGTTTGACAATGCTATAGACAATTTTCGAGCGTAACTTTTGGGTAACCGGCTGATGTGGCATCCAATATATTTAATAAAAAAGAAGAAGAGAAAAGCAAACGAAACAGGAGGGAAGAATTCATAATTTCATACAGCAATGGAAAACGTGAAGAACATTTCCGTTTCCTCACTGCATCGTCGTCGTCATGGATCATAGCTTTGTTCCCTTCCTCACTACATCATCTCCATGTCTATCTCTGTTCAACTAGTTTGGCCAGTTTTACACATTCTTTTTTTGTGGTCCATCTCTGTTCGACCAGTTTAATAGAGAAGAAGATAGATCTCGTCGTGAGTGTGAATAACTGGTAGATCGATTTTGTTGTTTTTGTAGCTTCGTGTTATCTCTGTGGCTAGCTTCAGGTAATATTTGAATGAGTTTATATTCATGTAGATGTCTCATCGTGACCATTTTGTTTGTTGTTGAGTTTATATTTTGGTTGTATTTGGGCATTTGAATGGGAGATTTGCGTGTGGATTTGATTGTTGAGGTTATATTTTGGTTTGGCTGTATTTGGGCATTTGAATGGGAGGTTTATCGTTACTAGGAAGTGATGGATGGTTAAATCTCAACCCAATTTTTTATTGCTAATTTGCTTGTATTTGGTGAAGGGGCTTCATGCCTGAGAATAATGCATTTATGGTGTGCTTTACTTCAAAGCTGTCATTTTTTTTTTTTCTAGACATAACGCTCCACTGGTATGTAATTTGCTTTTTAAGGAGGCAACTGGAATAGATATAAATCTCTATATATTTGGTCACATGCCTTCAAACAATCTACATATATTTGATGGTTGCAAATGACTGCACAAGTAATATTGGAAAAGCAAAAGAAAAATCATAATGGTTACAGGCTATCAACTCAAGATCCATGCTGATGATTGCACAAATGAAGATCTAGATTTGGTAAAATCTTAATATATCCAACTTCTAGTAGCAAATTTTCCCTTATATATGCTATTAAGGATGAGATAAAAATATATATTCAACACGACAGTTAGTCTAAATTGACTAGCATAGAGATCATAGGAAAACAGAGTAACAAACTATACTTTTCCTCTGTCGACACATTATTTTAACTACACTTGCAGTCTCATCATCATCATCATCGTAATCGTCACACTTATCTCTATCCTCGATTATCTATCTAAAATTGAATAACATGGGTTGTTATACTGAAGCGCCAATATATAGCTCTCATTGGGATTGTCAACATGGAGGAGAAGAACACTCATCTCGCTTATACCATCTAGCTCAAATCTTCCAACTATTCCAAACCTTTCAAATTACATGCAAGGTTGGCATGGACTAGTGCCTACATGGTCACAGACTTTTATGTCATATCCAGATGACAACCAATATCCAAGCAACATTCAAGTGGTGATGTAACTCTGTTCGTGTATTTTTCTTATAGCTTTATATTTTTCTAGAAGTTTAATTGCTTTCATTTTTGTACTTTAAGAAAAATGTTGGTTACCAATTCCGTATGGGATGGGACCTCCGATTCTTTTCATCACTATAAGTTCTGCAACGAGCTCAAGGATCTTTCGATGGGAAGGAAAAAACAAATATGGTACTGATGTGTGAGATGCAACAAATATTTTTGTTATTGCTTCACCCAATAACATATTCTATTGGGTGAAGCAACTAAATATTAGCTTTATTGAATTCCCATTGAAAACCTTGAAGTTCAAATCTAGCTAAAGCAAGACATTAGCTAATTAGAATAGGACATCACCTTTTGCCTACTTACTTCAATCCAGTGATTTCAAATATGTATTTTCTGAAGGACAGAGTACTGTCTTATGACATAAGAATAATCTAGACTGGCTTTGTTGCATTTCTAAGGAGTAAATAACAAATTCCCAACTATGTTTAGCTAGTTAATGCAAAATTTTTATTAAAAGTGTAGAGAGGTGCAACCTAAGTGCATGGGAAGTATTCAAAAGTAATAACTAATCCAGATTAATCATATTTCGTAATGTTTTTATACTAATGGAATTATGTAAACCTAAAAATAGCTTGCCACAAGCAAGTAATGGTTATTTTGAGATACGTTAAATTATATTATTAATCTGCCAATAAGAAAATGCAATTAACCTGGTGCAATTAGATTCAAGAAAAACCATGATGCAGAAGACGACTGGAGCCAATTAACTTCATGCATAAGAATGAATAGAAATTCCAAATATAGTTCCTTATGTGATGAAATTGCAAAGCAAGATTCTTTTTGTTTGCCAGAAACATATACGATATGGCTTGTCACATATAATTAAGATTTAACATATCTTTACTTACCAAAGATATGAACGTGTCCGATACAGTTTGAGCTTTCATTGTTGGTTCAGTTAAATCATGTTTATGTATTATTAACTTGAACTGCATTTATTTAGTCTTTACTTTTTCATTTTTTTGGACCATGTATGTCTCAACAACTAGCAAAACAACCAGCAATAGAGCACTCAATAAATGCGTGTGCAATAGATTTCAAATTTTCACTCTTTCGTCTAACAATTAATACAATTATTTAAATCTCCATCAAGATATCTTCTCAAATCTCATAAACCATGTTCTAGTCCAGGAGTCATGAAATCAAAATTTTTTTTGTAATTGAAATCAAAATAAAAGCCCCAATCTTACCTCAAGGCCTTGATTGATTGCCAAGTTTCACAAATGAAATATGTTGCGCAATTGAAATTGAAATCACTTCCTTTCGTTTCGTGTGGGTGTCCGTGTCTCTATGGCTAGCTTCGTGTGTGTGAACTTCGTTCTGCTTCGTTTTGGTCTATGAGTAGGGTGTTAGCCGGTCGGTCCTAACTGGAGAAATCAACCGAATTAACTAGTTTGGTCCAATCCCAGTCCATGAAATAGAGGACCGAACCTATTTGTGAAACCTCATTGCCATGTCTACCAACATGAAGAACCTCAAAGGAAAGAAAACTGGACATCAACTTCTTTACCTCATGAATTAAAATACTACACTTGTTCAGATCCCTCTCCAAGCTTGAAGACTTGAAGTTGTTCTTTTTTCTGGAAAGGCTCTACTTTTTTCAGCGGGTTGGCTGGTTTCACAAATTAAGATCTTATTATAATTTGAGTTCCGCTTCTGACTAGTTGGGCTGATGTTGGGCATTTGACGGCCCTCAATCAAAATATGACATGTAAGAAGTTTTATATTATACACACTAATATTGGTATCATCTAATTACTTCAAGAAAAATTAATTCCTATTATAAATAATTTTGTGAGAAACCATTGCACACATGATGTGTCCTCACCAAATTTAAAATTAAAGCCAAGTTCCTTTTGAAGAGAGAGAGACGATGAGAGAGAGAGAGAAACAGACAATGAGAGAGAGACGATGGGAGAGAGAGAGAGAGTTGTGAGTGATGAGAGAGAGAGCAAGTTGCAAAGAAAGTGATGAGAGAGAGAGAGCGAGAGTGATGAGAGAGAGAGAAAGTTGCAGAGAGAGAGAGCGAGTGATGAGAGAGAGAGCGAGTTGCATAGAGCGGCGAGAAAGAGAGCGAGAGTGATGAGAGAGAGAAAGTTGCAGAGAGAGAGAGCGAGTTGTGAGAGAGAGAGAGAGAGAGAGAGAGAGAGCGAGAGTGATGAGAGAGAGAGCGGCTAGAGAGAGAGAGAGTGATGAGAGAAAGAGAGAGTGGCGAGAGAGAGAGAGAGAGCAGAGGAGATGAAAAAAAAAGATAAGAAATCTAGAGCCAGCCACATAATGAGTGCAAAGTGTGCACCACTACAGTAGCTTCCCTCTAGCATTACTCAATTAATGCGAGAAGTCATAACATAGAACTTCATCTTCTTCTTCAAACTAGTTTGCCGCCGCACCAAATCGAGACCACCATAGCACCAAACTAGGATCGTCACCTCCGCAATCAGAAAACGCCATCGCACCACCAAGCTCCATCGCACCCACGAAGCTTTTTCTCCCGCATGAAGCTTCGTCGCCCACCAAACCAAAACCCATTTTAGAAAAAAATACATGTTGGTGCAGAGCATTCCAGCACAAAAGCTGCCTAAGCACATCAAAACCCACGAAGCTCTGTCACCTATAAGCATTCTCAGCTAACTCTCCTCCACCCATTCTTATCCTTTAGCGAATGAGAGCAATCCCAAGGAATAGGACCATTGCCATGAATCACAACACTTTCCATTTTCTGCCATTTCAAGCTCCTTTTTATTTTTATTTTTAATGAAAGCCCAATAAACAGACTGAAGCAAAGCATAGTAACAAAAAAGATTAGCCCGTTCAAGGAGAAGATGACCCTGTAGAGAGCATTTTAGAGGTCCTCTATGACCTTGGTAGAGGCTTCTTGGGAGTCGAGCCCTTGGGACTCATAGTGGAATATGAGTTGTTGTGGGGTAGGTAGCTTTCTCTTATGGCTGGCTGTGTCTTTGCCTTGTGGGGGTGAGGAGGAGGATGAGCTTTGAGAGAAGGCCATTCGTGTTGGTGGTTGTTCCATTTTATGATAAAAATGAAGCCAAGGAAAAATAATTGAAGGAGAGAAGGGTTGGGTTGCCATTTCACAGAAGAGACGAGTGAGCTTCTTTCACAGCATTATCAATTGTAGGCAAACACATTAGATGTGAAATAAAATAGCTTACATGGAGAGCTGTTATTAGAAGGATAGCAGATCGACCAGTAGAAAGATATTCTCTTATAATTTCTATGAGGAGTTGAAGCAAAGGAGTTGAAGCAAAAGAGTTGAAGCATAACGTGTCCATGTGATATTTAGGTTCCGTTTGAATACTTGGTAGAGATGAGATAAGTTGAAAGTTGAATAAAATATTATTAAAATATTATTTTTTAATATTATTATTATTTTAGATATTTAAAAAAATTGAATTGTTTATTATAAGGCTCCGTTTAGATAGTGAAAGTGTTTCAATTCATCTTATCTCATCATTATAACTTTATCAATTTCTCACTCAAAAAATAATAAACAATTCAACTTTTTCAAATCTCCAAAACAATAATAATATTAAAAAATAATATTCTAATAATATTTTATTTATATTTTATCTTTCAACTTTCATATAAAACATTTCATCTCACTATCCAAACTGCACATATGAGATTTGGATAGTGAGTTGAAATGAGATGAGTTGAAATGAAAATTGAATTGTTTACTATATTTTGTGTAAAAATTTAAAAAATTTATAATGATTAGATGAGATTAATTGAGATCAACTTTGAATCCAAACAAGATATTATAAAATAACTTAGTTTTCAATTTAACTTATAAGAAATAAATTGAATAAAATTAAGAGATATTTTATTCAGTCAGTACGTAAAACACACTATTCACATTATTTAAATAATAAAATTTAAATTTTACTATGTTATCCACACCAATTTATAAATAAAATTTCTTTAAAATTAAATGTGATAAACTATACTAAAGGTTTGCCATTATGCTTTTTCTGAACATTTGTTTTTTAAAAAGGTACCTATTCAAAACCATTTATCATGAATTCTTATAAAACCATCTAAACGAAAGTTGGAAGATTAAAAAAGAAAAAAGATAGAATGTTTGTCCATCTTTTTATGCATGCATCTTTTGTGTGCATCTAATTTATTACACTAGTTTTTAATTAACACAAAAAACAAAATTTGAATTTAAATGTATAAAAGTGTTTAAATTTAATTATATAAAAATTCAATATTGAACTTTCTTTACAAATAAATTCTTATTATAATAGTTAATTGCAGAGTGTCTTTTTATGCCACTGGCATATAAATTATTATAAGACAAGTTATGCCACGTGTATAGATTGATGTTTAGTACCAAAAGCTATTGATTGTTTGTTTTGTTTTTTTTTTAATCTGATAATTATAGAAGTATTTTTTAATAAATTTATAATTTTTTAAATATTTAAAAAGTTTAAAAGATATTCTTTTAAAAAATTGACCGTTTGGTACTTCTGGGTGGACATCTGGGTGAGTTTAGCAGCATCCTAAATATATTTGTAGATAGGTATTGATGTGCCGTGTCACGTCAATGTTGACTGGCTGGTTAATAGTTAAGCTACCAACCATATATGTAACATCATTCCGATACATCATATATAGTGCGTGTGTCGTATGGTGTACGTGGAAGTATGATGTGTTTTGGTAGCACAAGCATTTTCCTTTCAACGGGCAGGGCGAGAGCCACCGATAGTGGCTCCGACGCTGCCCGTCGGGAAGGTTAAATATATATATATATTTTTATGTGTTTTTTAATATTTTTAAATATTTAAAAAATAAAAGATTTACAATATAAAAGAAAATATTTATTTAAATATTAAATAAAAAAAAAAACTGATACGGAGAGAAATGCATGGTCGAGAGCCAAAAAGGGGGAATCCAAGCATTAATTCCCCGTACGGACGTACTTAGTATTGATGATCTGAAGACTGATGGTACATAATAAGTCAATTGCGTAATGTATATTATAACCAGAAGAGACAATGAAAGTGAGGCACTAACTAATAGCTGGATCATTTAAAAAAAAAAAAAAAAGTGCGACACTTAGATAAAATGTATCAATCAATTATATTGAGGTGAAAGGTTAACAACTTGTTCCCTCAATTCCAGCCTACCCAAAAAAAACAAAAAACACAAGAGAGTGGGAGGATTTAAGTTGACCCTACGCCGGAGATACTAGTAATACTACTATATATATATATATTATATATATATATATAGTCAATCAATTAATGATGATATGTAATTAGAAAAAATTCTTAGATCTCATCCTTCATTATTCATCATTTCACGTTCAATCAATTAATATATACCTCTTGGATCGAGAATTCCAAAGTTTGTACAAGACATGAGCTGCTTATAATTGGTTCATGATTTTACATCAGGCCTTATATGAGAGATAATATTTATAATTTTAAGATATGTTTTGTACTCATGTGATGTGAAAATGTAACCCTTTTTTTCACAAGCTTCCTTTATCAAGATACGTACATTCGGATTTTATCATACATATATATTTTCCTATAAGACAAAAGAAAAAAAAAAGTGTACCTTTTTGCAAAAAAGAAAAAAAAAGGGCTTTTTTTTGTGGCTGTCGGATCAAACAAAACAAATTAATAAACTCCACAAAAAAAGAGAGAAAAAACACAATCCTCTAAATGGAGGAGATCGTGTGGGGAGACATGGAGATAGGGAAGGGGGGAACAATCCCATGCAAATTGATTTCATGATGATCAAAACCAAAGTTAGAACTCCATATATATATATATATACATACACATACATATATAGGTAATTGGAGGGAATTAGAGCTAGGAGCTGCTAAGTCACCTAGCAATCCCATGCAAATTCATCCCCATGATCATATGAGTTACAATACATATCACAGGGCATTACTCCGGACTCCACAAAATCAAAACCAAAGTTAGAGCTCTCAAATGAAGCATCCATATTGTTCTGCTCCCTAGTCAATATTATATCTGCATTTCGATCAATTTCCACTTCAATAGCCTTGATCTCTTGCTGTGGCTTCTTGACTTGCTGCTCTGGCTGCAACATTTCATGATGATCATCCTGTCTGTCGAGCTCAATAGGTTGAAGCTGGCTACTATTCCAGAGGCAGTCCTCTTCAACAATTCCGAACTCAGATGGATGTGAGGGAGGAGAGGAAATTGGGAACCTGGCCATTGAGAAATCCATGAAGGTGTTTGTATTTTGTTCTTCGGTGGTCCAGAAGATATTAGGGTTTTTCTGTTCATATATTGGTATGTTTGGACCATCATGGGAGAAATGAGAGCTGGAGATATTAGGATCATTTGGAAGAAGAGTAAGTAATGTCGAGAAGGGTGTGTTCATGTCAATGGAAGCATCCTTCACAGGCGAATTTACAAAGAAAACTGAAGTGGGTTTGGGATGAGACAAGTTGCATCCATTGTTGTTAGCTTTATGAGAAGGAAGGAGATTGTGAGTGTTGGGATCTAACCCTTGGGCAATGAGCTTCTTCTTAACGCAAGAGTTCCAAAAGTTCTTGACCTCATTGTCTGTTCTGCCGGGCAAATGCTTTGCTATCTGAGCCCATCTGTTGCCAAGAATCCTATGAATATCAACGATGACCCTCTCCTCTTGTGCAGAAAATGAACCCCTTTTCAGATCTGGTCTCAGATAGTTTATCCATCTTAACCTGCAACTCTTTCCACACCTCTCCAAGCCTGAAGAAGTTCAAGACATCAGGAAGAAAGAAGCAAACCCATTTGAAAAGGATTCATAACAAAAAGAATTATATATGAGCTTCAAATTAGAAAATAAATTGGAAGGAACGATGCATATATACCTGCAAGCTTTGGAACTGAACTCCATGAACCATGGCCAAAGGTGGTTATGTGTTTGATGAGCTTCTCATCTTCTTCAGGAGACCATAACCCTCTCTTGACTTTCTGTTTGCTGCAGCAGTGATGGCCCATCTTGTACGGATCCTCAGCCCCCTCAAATGCGGACCTCACCATTGAGTTTGAGTGCTAGCTTCCTTATATTGCTTCTCCATTTTGAAAAGTAAACCTATTTCGCTCTCCATTTGGCTAATATACATGTATATATGATGCAGCAATGTAGAGAGAGAGAGAGAGAGAGAGATAGAGATTTCTTTTGAGGGCCGGGTACATGTGCTAGAAATATAACGTGGGGTTTACTTATTATATAAAGAGGACCACTGATCTCATGAGTATGCTTTGGTAGCTTCCAAGACCTTTAATATTAAACCACTACTCTCATGAGCTCAATCACTTTTCTTTAGATTATAATAAAATCTTACTGATTATAAGTATTCAGATTCAGTGACCCCTGAAGAAAGCAACATGGATAACCATTAAGCATATAATTATAATACTCTTTAGTACGTATAAGCAATCACAACAACAATTTTTCTCTTCATTGGGTGCTGCACGCTTTGGACTACTGTCCCATGCAATATTACTTGTATGGTATTCATAATACACCCAGTCGACTAGTAGTACTTGATATCAACAGCACGAAAGGATCATACGCCCTAAGATCAGTATCTAACATCAATAGATCGATCAACTGGGTTAAGAAAAATGTGCAAGTAAAGTAATTATTTGCACATAGATCAGTACGTACGTACGTACTTGATGTTGGCATAATTCTGGCAAAGATATAAATTAATTAACATGTACAATGAAACCATAGCAAGAAAAGAGAGATGATTAGGGGTAGAGGGTTAATGATAATATGGCCAGTTAAGGCAAGACCTAATGATGCAAAGAAAACACACATCATTTCTTCCATCCAAATTATTTAATATGTAAACACCCTTCACCAAATAGCCCTGATCTGATCATCTCTCTCTCTCTCTCTCTCTCTCTCTCTCTCTAACATGTGTGCAAAATTAATATATATCTTATGGAAAATGATTTATCCACAACACTTTGTACAACATTTTATACAACAGTGTTATAAAGTGGGGATATTTTTGTAAAATGCTATTATTTTTATAAGATGATTTACAAAAATACCCCTACTTTATAACACTATTGTACAATATGTTGTACAAAATATTGTGGGTCTATCAATACTCATATCTTATTATAATTAAACAATATTTGTATCTGAGTCGAGAATATATAGGCCGCCTATCCTAGCTAATTCCCTCCACTCAACCGTTGCTTAAGGTTGTCAAATTCCTTGGTGTCAACGAAGATGATCATGATGATTGGATGTCTGCTTTCATGATTTTCGTCCTTCAATTTCCTGTTGCATACTTTTCTTAGGTTTTTTTTTTTTTTTTTGTATGTATGGGAGAAAATCACGTGGAAAAGCAAATTAAGCAGGAAAGGGGTGGAAAAGCACACAGACCTGAGTATATAAAAACCCCGCGTCCTTCAACCGGCTTCTAAAAATTATATCAAATTCGTCTTCTCCTCTAGCTCACATCATTAATTACCAGAACAGGTGAAATTCTCTTTGTTGTAAGTTATTCCTTTTCCATGATGAACATGATTGCGACCTGTCACATCTTGTAGGAAAGAATATGCATTATCATGATATATTGAAACCAAATCTGTGGACGTTTCTAAATTTGTACCTGCGCTACTGTTTTTTCCTTAAGATCAGACGTGCAAATCTTAGCTCATATATATCACACACCAGCCTAAACATGCTCTTATGATCAAGCATTATATATTGATGATTTTTTTTTTTTTATATATATAAAGAATGATCTCCACCTTGTCTAGCTAGCAGCTATATAGCTGATCCATGAATGGCCAGATATATAATTAGTTGATCATCAGAGGGTCCAGGCCGTAAAATATCAATGCAATCTATATTCATATGATCAATTTAAATTGGTTTTACATAAATGAACATTAATGGAAGCAGCACTTCATTATTGTGAGCCAAGTGCTCTATCCTGTCTAACTTTTTGGGGCTGAATGATGTTCAAGAGTTGACAGAAAGAAATTTTCTTTTTTTGGTGGGGGGCTTAGCAAAATTAGGCTTTTTGCCCCATGTTTTAGGGGTGGGCCTTGTGAGTGTTAGATGGGGTAACGTCTATCTACTCTTATTAAGAACTATTATATATATGGACCACATTTCCTTTATAAATTATATATATGAAATATATAATACTCATACCGACAAGTCCATGATGATCTTTTTAAGTTTTTCTATGTGCAAAAGCTGAACAAGATTGATCATAACCACTAATTGTCAAGTTATCAATGTGTCAATTGACTCTTTTTTACCTTCACTCATTTTCTTCTCATAGGTTTTCTTTTTGTCTATAAGACATTAATTTGCTTTCAGCTTGTTCCTTAACTCATTGGCCACCAGTACTCAACTAATCTAATCTTATATATATATAAATATATATATGTATATATTCTGCTCACAATTAGATTATAAATCTATTATTCAATGATAACCAAAGGGTTTATTTTGCTTCATGTTGGGTTAATCATCATGTATTCGTACGTGTGGTTCAGCCTTGTATATATCTTAATATATGTTCATGAACATGATACGCCATTGGCTAGCTGCGCCTCGTAAGTCGTCATGTTCAATCCAAGAATATGAGTACTATGACGAAATTGTTTCGATTGCCCAGTATCTCAAAACCATTAATTATTAGTGCGTTTGGATAGATCATGGATTTGGCCGGCCGGGGGATTTAGATCATCATTTGGGTCAGCTTGAAAATTCTAAAGCTACTTTGGATTTGGATTGTTTAAAAAAGTAATATTCTAACAAAGATCATTTTCCAAGTTATTAGGTTTGAATTTTTAAACATGCTTTTGGTCAGCTGCATGGGTAATTTTCATGTTTATAGAGCATGCATTAATACCAGCTTATACGTACGTTTTATCATGCTTTCCCACACAAGCTTCCCAATCATGTCTTGACTATATAATATGATCACTAAGAATCTGATCAAGAAAAAACATGATCGCTAGCAAATAAGTAAAGCATATAATATGTGAAAGAATATTTAAGTATACTACTTAACAATGCATGCACAGACAGAAGAGATCATCTCTCAATTAAGCTTCAATAATTAATACACCCATGCATATAATATCATTTATATATATATATTATATGGATAATATATAAGACACGCCGATTTGCTTTTGGCTTGCAAGTCTAAGAGTAGTACTGGTAGATATAAGAAGTAAAAGAAATAACAAAAGATAGAAAACATGATGGCTTACACGTAATCAAATGGACGTTAAATTTATACGCAAATGCAGCTTATATTTATGATTAAACATATATTTGATCATCGTAATAAATATTATATTACTTACTTGACTTATAATCATATTGTTTGGTTATATCATTTTTATTTAAGTTTTAACGTCTTCATTTATAATATATGTCTCTGTCAATGAAAATCTGTTCCAGCATAAGTCGCATGATCTAGGTGACGGCCTGGGCGCGCTTGAATTCCTTGTGTCGCTTTCTGATGCCAGCCTATCGGAAAGTTATCGGAATATATAGTACTAATTCAGTACAGCCCCTCGTAAACATGAGCAGTGCCGAGACGGTCCGTCGACAAATGCAAAAAAGTTTTTTTTTTTTCATTATTTTTTTTATATCCTGGAATATTTAAAAAAAATTAACAACATTATTACAAAACACTTATTTGATCAAATAATAAAAGCAAATAATAAAGAAAATTAAAGAAAAGTAAAGAAAATAATGAAATCAGGAGCTCATGAGACGGCTTGCGAGGTATATATTCGCCTTGGAAAAAAAATTAGTGCTATTATACTGTTCTATTATTTTTATTTTGATTTTGATTACTTATTTAATTTGTTATATATATATTTTTTTATTTAGACTAATTGATATTTTTTTATATTTTTTAAAAATATTAAAAATTATTAAAAAATAAGAATAAAAAAATTAAAAAATAAAAAACAAAATTTGGCCTGTGACTGCTGGCGGCAGTACCACTCAAAAAATGAAAAGTACTGGTGGAACTACAAAGTCAAAAGGAAAAGAAAGTGGTACGGATGAATAAAGCTGAATTAAAATGAGGGAGAAGGTGGCTAGCTAGTGGTGGAAGATTAATGCATGCATGCAGCATGCTTCTCGATGACTATAATTATAGGGATTAGGGATGATCAATCATGTGTTTTATGTGAATGTTTCTCTCTTTCACTTCGTTTGAATGTTTAATTTTCTCTCTCTTTTTTCTGTGAGCAAAGCCGATTGATTTGATTGGAGTCGTAGCCTAGCCTTGCTACTTTTTTCTTGGCACCCTCTCGATCTCTAGCGATTAATTAGGAGCTTGATTAGACCTGCAATTGTCTTCTCTTTTAAGGTGGGTTGTAATTAAAGCTTGTATATAAATATATATATTTATTTATATATATAAATAATTCTCCTCATCACTTATTATTTATTACATTCCATTTTATATTTTATAAAAAATACTCTATATTTTATAAAAAAAATTATTAGATATGGAATGCATAATAATTGATATATAGTAAAACTATATTTATATATATATCGCCATTTAATTTCTTTCTAGTAATTATTCTTTCCATGCATGCTCCAAATAACGTCCTTATTTCAATCACTAAAGTCACCGATCGAAGATGTTAATATATTACTTTTGTTTCTGTTGCCTTTGTTGGATCTTTTAGAGTTTTGTAATATTTTAGATTTATACATGCTTCTTTTTAGAGTGATCACAGTGATTAGAATTGTCGGCATATCCCATCATTCCTTTTAATAATTTACACGATCAAGTTCCTACAACTTGAATTAATTATGGGCTTTGGCTATAATAAATATGGGAATATTTTTCATAATTAATTCACTTAATTATATCAATTTCAGAAGACTCAAATTAATTTAGAGCTGGTTTTGGTTTTAACAATGAGATGAAATGAGATAGTTTTAGATGAATTGAATAAAATATTATTAAAATATTATTTTTAATATTATTATTATTTTAAGATTTAAAAAAATTAAATTATTTATTATATTTTATATAAAAAATTAAAAAAATTATAATAATAAAATGAGACAAGATAAGTTGAAAGTATTTATATCCCATGGGACCTTAATTAACACAAACTAGCTAGTACTATTATATTGCATCTAGCTATTTTGATATATTAGGATATGTCAATTTTTTTCCTTTATGTTCCAAAGATCAGACGAAGCTGACTACAATATCCAAATATTTGTACCCAGCTTGGGCCCTCTAATTAAACGGAGGCGTTAGGGTTTTTAGTAGGTTTCTTTACCAAAGTTCAAAAACGCGTTAATGTTCTACTTTCCATGATTACTTCTTTTGTTTTTTCCTTTTTCTTTTATTTGAAGGAAAAAGATCAGTAAAGATTAGACAAAAATTGACACATGTACATGTACATATATATATATATATAAAATATATTAATAGCTATTAGTCATAGGGGTGGGCATTGATGCCCACCCTCCGCTACTCCACCCCAATCCGTCCCACATGGAAGACCCTTAGCGGGGTCGAGGGCAGGGACAAGTTGACCCTAGAAGGGCTCCGCCCTGCCCCCCACTCTACATCCCTCTTCTATTTTATATAAAAAAAATTATATATTTAATATTTATATAAATATATTGTATATAAACGCATACAATTTATTAAAAACTTGAAGTTAAATTCAAATGAATAGATTGTCTTTGCCTTTTAGGTCAACTTTTATATAAGAGTTCAAGACAATATAATAATTATACTTAAGCAATGTAAGACTTAACAGGAGTGCTGGTAGCACTCCTACTATTAGAGCCGATTAGTTTTTTAATTAAAATTATGCGTCGAAAAATTGAGAATTCAATCAGCAAAATGAAGATAGAATTTACCTAATAAACTTTTTGATATGAATGGTGGTGTGTAAATTAAATTTATGAAGGTCCAACTATATAAGGAGTGATCTATCTCTAGCCTTCATGTTTAGTTTGTCCAACCCAATAATTTAGGGCTAGTTTGAATATTGAGATCTCATCCATGATCTCATCTCAATATTTAAATATCATTCAAAGATAAATACTTTTTAATTTTTAATTCTCGATTTTTTTATTTAATTATTATCTAATTATTACAACTTTTCTAAATTTTTAAATAGAACACAAAAAATAATTCAATTTTTTAAAATTAAAAAAATTATATTCTAGCAATATTTTAATTTTATAATATTTTTATTCAATTTTTTCCCTATTTTTCTAAAATTTTATAAAATATATTAATTTAAACTATTTAATTATTATTTATAAATATTTTATCTGATCTTAAATGAAGCCTTAATAATTCGGGAATTTTCTTTCTCATTTATTGGGTACTTTTGAAAACGCGAAAACCCATTAGAACTGAGCTTATGGGCTTATTGTGTATGCAATCGATTGCAGTACTGTAGTTTTACCTCCGGGTCTTCTGAGTTTTGCAATATATATATACTGTGACGTTTGACACCTCCTCAGCACTTCTCTATCATGTGTGCAAATAGATTATGAACCATGCTACTAGATATGAGCTATGATACGGTAACAAGTTTATCTACTACTTTTTCATAAAATATAATTTTTTCAAATCAAATCAAAATTAAAATTAAATTTCAAAAATGTTTTATTTTATTTAATAATAGTTTAAAAATAATAAATTAGTTGATAGTTTATCATTTCTCTCTAGATATATCTACGCGCAAAATTCAAAAATCACGGACAAAATTATAGGCCGGCTCCTGATCACAGGTCTTAGATTTGGGTATTAAGAATATTTAAAGTATTCTCAAAATATGTCACTATTATTTATTATTTTTTTATTTTTTTAATCTATTTTTTTACTATTATTTAATATTTAATCATTACTTTTTTTTTCTATTATTCACGGGAGATATTCTCACTGTGGGCAGTATATTTGTTGGGAATTAAATAATGGACAAATAATAATAATAAATAAATGAACTGAAAAGTGGTGATGGGTTGATGGAACAACATAATAAAGGTTTTAGATGTAAGGAATGACTATAATTAGTTGACCAAGGATACAACTGAACTAGGGAGGAAGGCCAGCTAGCTCTAAAAATTGAAGGACAAGACAAATTAGAGACCTGCATTTGATCGACTAATTAAGGTAGCAAGGGACCTGGTCTTTTCCTCTATTTGGCTTCATTATTCTTCTTGGTCGTGTTTCTCCTGCATCTATTGATAATGGAATGGATCAGAGTTTGAGAGAATATTAGAACTTCTAATAAAGATGATTTATATTGAATTTCACCAGTTTTTAAGACCCGTGGGCGTAAGTCCTTATTTGATTAGACAGATAAGATGAGACGAGATAAAAATTGATTAAAATATTATTTTTAATAATATTTTTTATTTTGAAATTTAAAAAAATTAAATTATTTATTGTATTTTATTTGAAAATTTAGAAAAATTATAATGATTAGATACGATGAGATGAGATAGTTTGTGAAAACAAACCAAAACTTAATGCTAAATAACATAAACCTATGTGTTCTCTCGTTAATTTATAGTGTTATAACTATAAAGAAATTTCACAAACATAAATTTATAAACTGACATAATGTCATATGATACAATAGATTTATTTTATAATAAAAGTAACTTTATAATCTAATATACCATATCAATCTACTATGTCAGTTTGTAAGTTTACTTTTATATGATCTATATGGCTAGCTAAAATATTTCTCTTATTTATATTACATAACTACACTTGTCACTGTTTATGCCATGGATGAGTTCTTTGGCCTTGTTTGGGTACCGAGAGTACCTCAGGTACTCTCAAACACTCTTACTACTATTCTTTACTTTATTATTACTTTTCACCTACTTTTTCTACTATTTATTACTTTTCACCTACTTTTTACTACTATTCAATATTCTATTATTATTTTTTTACCACTATTCACAAATATTCTCAAATACTTTCACTATCCAAACCAAGCAAATCACTGCACTTTCATCCAAGCACATGCCATTGCAGATCGTACAACCATACTGTAGGCATGATCTGCCAATGACGGAAAAATATACCAACCCTGTTCATTGCAT
>QEOT01123881.1:79153-98517 GCA_003123785.1 Pterocarya stenoptera | reverse complement strand
AAGTACAAATCAATGGAGTGGTCAGACCACCATGTTCAAAAAGTTTTCATATTTCACTTTTAGAAAATAAAAATGGTGGTCTTTAGGGAAAACAAAATATCATGGTTATTATAAGAATTTTAATCTTATTCCAATGAAGACAGCATGTTGTCACCAAATTAAAGAATAATATACCTAGTCCTAATCCTAAAAGAATAGGAATACCCATTCAATTCATTAAATGTACGGACAAAAAATGTATTACATATTCCCTCATAATAATTAGATGTAGGATATAAATGACGATCCACTAATTTCTCCAACCAGTTGGACTGCTGTTTTCAAAAAACCTTAGAAAAAACATCTCAACGTATTTTGCATGATTAATGTGGTAAGAAAAGCATTATATATATTGAATCTCAAACTTTTCACTAAAGAGGAGAAAGTGTAATTTGAGAATAGAAACTTAGGCGATGTTTGGAAACAAATCTCATCCCATCTCACTTCCTTCCCAAACATCATTCAAACACAAACACTTTCAAACTAATCATTACAACTTTTTTAAACTAATCATTACGACTTTCCTAAATTTTCAAACAAAAAATAAAAACTAATTCAACTTTTATCAATCCCAAAACAAAAATTATATTAAAAAATTATATTGTAACAATATTTTAACTTTATAAAAATTTTTTATTCAACTTTTTCTCTTTCCTTTCCCAAAACCCAATAAATACTTAACTCACACTATCTCACTACTATTCACAAACCATTTTACTACTATTCACAAAATTCTCATCTCATCTCATTTTCCAAGCATCCCCTAAATGCTCCCTTAGCAGTTAAATTAATTTAGAAGTTTGTTATACAGACTAAACAATGGGAAAGAATGAAATTACAAATCAATCGCTCCTTTATTGAATGAAAGGAAAAATTTATAAAATTAAATACATAGTGGATTAACAAATGATAACTCGACTCATCTAGAAGACATCTTTTTTTTTTAAAATAGAATCAAGGTAATGCACTGACGCAATCCTCGATTAAGCAATTAGACACTTTCTATTATCCTTCAACCAGTAACATTAAGAAAATTTCTAGGTATCTTGAGTCTAAATAATACAGATTCATACGAGAAGATAATTCTATAGATGCATTAAAAAAACTTGTTCTTTATATTCTAACTGTTAAAGAAAGACTCGGTTTATAGCACAAGCACAAATAATAAACTCGTAAAAAATATTAAATAAAGTACTGCATAAATGTATTATATCCTGTGAGTGGTGCCAAACTCTAAAAAAATCAAAGAAACCATTTCCACTTCACCAACAATACTGAAGAGTAACTTACTGGACATCGTAGATTGACACCAAAATAATCGGCAACAACTTCCACATCACTGTCACTGTCAGCATTATCTGTAGCTGTTCCACCACCGATCCGACAAACGCGAGCAAGAGCATCTTCAAAACGCTCGCCTTCATACTCTTGGGGAATCATGCTGAGAATCTAGAGGACCAAGGCAAAATGAGATAAATTCAGGTATTACCAAGAAAATTGTGTATAAATTCCCAGCAACACAGATTGCATTAAAAGGTTTTTAGCAATGACTCAAAACATGAAGAAAAAAATGTGAAACTTTTACAGGTAAATTCCTCAAGCCAGATACAACCATTCAACAAAGCATGCCATGAAAAAAAAAAAAAAACTGAATGCACAACCATGGATGCCTCATCGGTGCACATATTATTGTACTCAAGTAGGGTTGTAAATAAACAAGGCTAGTCGACAAGCCACTCAATACCGACTCGGTTAAACTCGAGTTCAGCAGAGTGGGGGCTTATATAACCCACCACGGTTAGGGCTGAAGTTCTCACCCCCGGGCAAGAATTTGAGGTCCTACACTCGCTCACAACCGCTTATTTAGTTTATATTCTTGGTTACGGCCCATGGACCTCCCATACTATTTCAGGGGATATTGCTATGCTGCAGACAGATTGTATGGCTACCCCCATTTGTGTCAAAACCGGGGGCCACTCTAACCCATTAACTGCTTCTCCGGATATCAACCCTTCGTAAGGTAAAGTTGTTGATTCTCTAGAAAAGAAAGAGGCTCAATTCGTTTATTAAATCCGCTTTCATGAACATAAGATTATGACCAATTATTTTTTTGAAGGTAAAAGTAAAATTTTATTGAAACATAATGAAAGGCGTTGGCCGGTACACTTTTTTTTTAATCGGTAAACAATATTTTATTGATCAAAAGGATAGGCAAGAGCCCAAGTATAGGGACATGTACAAGAGCAACGCCTAAGCATGCTAGTTTAGAGATACAAGGATTTCATGAAAAGTCATGCCATGAAAATCAATTACAATAGACCAATGGAGTAAAGTATTGAAAAATAAATTTCTAAGCTCATCTATTGACCGCACTTGACTTTCAAAACTTCTTCCGTTCCTCTCGCTACAAATACACCACCAAATACATATTGGAACCATCTTCTAAATTGACGTGATCTGAGAGTTACCCTAAATGTCTCTCCAAGAAGCTAGGAGATCAATTACCCGCTTAAGGCATCATCCAAGTTAATCCCATCTGAGGAAAGACTTTATTCCACAATTTTCTGGCAATCTCACAATAAAGTTGTAGATGGTCAACCAACTCTCCACTCTTTTTGCACATGCAACTCCAATTCATGACTATAATTTGACATATCCTCAAGTTGTCTAGGGTGAGGATCTTCCCCAAGGAAGTTGTCCATACAAAAAATTTGCCTTTAGGGGCGCCTTTGTCTTCCAAATACTCTTACATGGGAATGGATTTGTACTGTGCTTGGTCATGACTTGGTAGAAAGAGTGGACTATGAACTTTTCTTTCTTAGAGGGGCACCAAAAGATCTTCTCTTCGACTCCCCCAACAAACGGGTGGAGTACAATAGGTCATAGAACTCCGAAAAAGCATCAATTTCCCACTCTTGTGCATCTATAAGGAATGTAACATTCCATTGGGGAATACCATTAGCGAATGAAGAGGTCTGCAATCGAGGCTTCTTTCATACTTGCTCTACCATAAGGTTGTGGATAAGTTTCCATAAGTGCCCTATTGCCAGACCATACATCATACCAAAATTTAATTTTGGATCTATCGCCCACCGTAAAGTGGGTATATCTTGAATATGTGTCTCAATCTCTTCTTATATGCTTCCATAGCCCTACACCATAAGGCCCGCTCACCTCCTTGGAACACCTTCCTTCCCATGGTTCACCGTGCTTCAATTCAATGACGATTCTCCACAAGGCCTCCCTTCATTGTGGTATCTCGATAGCCACTTGCCAAGCAAGGCTTTGCCGAAAAATTGTAAGTCCCGAATACCCAAACCTCCTACTTGAATAGGAGAACATATTGTGGCACATTTCACCGAGTGAAATTTGAACTCATCTTTATCACCTCTCCCCCCAAATAAGAAGTCAACTTGGAGTTTCTCCATGCGATGAGCCACCTTGGTGGGGAGCAGAAATAATGAGAGGAAGTAGGTTGGCAAGATGGAGTGCTTTTGATTAGGGTGACCCTACCACCTTTAGATAAATACATCCTTTTCCAGCTAGACAATTTCCTCTCCAGTTTTTCTAGAACATTATCCCAAATTAGGGGTGTAAGACTATCGGTCCAAACCGGACCGATAGTCTTATTAGTCGGTCTCGAGGTGTGGTTTTTTTAGACGGGAACGGACCAAGACCGACCGAATGTATATATATATTTTTCAATATTTATATATATATAAATATATTATTTTATATAGTAGTTGTTTAAGTTAATTATGTAATTTTCATCCAAGGGATCACCATTGACCATATATACAATGGAGCTATTTAATATTCATTAACTATATATAAAATGTTAAAGAGATTACTTAATTTTAATTTTACTAATTTAATTAATTTTTTGTACGAATTTTTCTATCAAAAAAAAAAAGAAAAAGAGAAAAAATGTTCATGGACCGAATCGGACCAATAACTATTGGTCTAGTATGGCAAAAATGATGGACCTAAATTTTCAGTCCATGACCCCTCCCAAACCAGACCAATTACACCCCTATCCCAAATGGATAATGATTTGAATGAAGCACTCAACGGAAGGCCAAGATATTTCATAAGCAACTGAGATATCTTGCATCCCAAAATGAAAGCCACACTCTCCACAGTAGGAACATCCCCCACTGAAACTACTTCTAATTTGGCTAAGTTCACATTTAACCTTGATACAACTTCAAAATATAAAAGGAGGGCCCTCAAAGCTTGGATTTGATCATGTGAAGCCCCACCAAAAGATTAGGGTGTCATCGGCAAATAATTGATGGAATGTTAAGCTCCTGTTTGGATTCGAAACTCACCTCAACTCATCTCATCTCATCATTACAACTTTCCCAAATTCCCACACAAAATATAATAAACAATTCAACTTTTTCATATCCCAAAACAATAATAATATTAAAAATAATATTCTAACAACATTTTATTCAACTCATCTAAAACCATTTCAACTCATCTCAACTCATCTCTGAATTCAAACGGGGAAAAATGCCAGTATTGCCCGAGTACACATGGAACATACGGGTTTTAACTACGATTATTATTATTAGTAGTAGTAGTGTTATTCTTCTTCTTCTTCTTATTATTATTACTATTCTTGAAATCCATTTGAAGATTATGATTTTATTTGATTGAGATGCCCCCCTTCACACCTCCATCTTCTCTTGGGTGATTTCCTACTTTGAAAGTTGCCTAATTTGTAACTGACGGGATTGAACATCGAAACCCTCAACTTATATATATTCCCTCTTTCTTCTGAAATCTCCTCAAACTGCAGCAAACCTACTCCCACAAGAAGCCACAATTCCATCACACCCAAAAACCATCAAGAAGCGTCGTAACCAAGCTACCAATTTTCCATCTGTTAGCCACCCCCAAGCAACTAAACGAGAAACTAGCCTTGCCTAGTCAACGTCGTGAGCCCTTGGAGTAGGGGTGAGCACCAACCCAATCAGAGTTGGTATCCCCTCTATTCGACTCCGACTTTGACTTGCATAGGCTCCAACTCTGACTTGTCAGAGCGGAGTCGGATTTGGGCTTCTTTTTTGGCTTCATATTTAGCCCATTTTGGGCTTCATTTTTTTTGTGGGCTTTGATGTTTCAAGTTTACTAAAAACATTACAAAAAAAAAAAAAAAAATTAGATATGAAAAAACCAAAAATATAACTAAAAATATTTCATATGCTATGCAAACCTGAAAATTAAAAAAGAAATTAAAGAAATTACAAATGTACAGTAGGCCTTTAGGGCCTTAAGCTATTCTTGATATCTTATCATTCATAATTTCATATATAATCATTCATCCACTACTAAATAAACATTTTCCATTAATACAAACCAAAATATTGTGTCTAATTACATATTATAAATTAGTATTACTTGTTATTATACTAGTGTCTAATTTATTTCTATTTTAATTATATACTAGACTCTCTAGTGTCTAATTACATGTTATTATACTTAATAAATTAGTATTATGTATTATTGACTCTTTTTTTTTTTTTATGGATAATCAAGAAATTTTATTCATAGAAGTAGACAAAGTTCAAGTACACAGGGCTGTATTATTAACTTATTATACTTATTTCAATACTCGTGTCTTAACTAATGCAGTAGTAACACTGATGTTTACATATACTAAACTATTATTATAGTATAAATATATTATTATTATATTATAGTATAAATATATTATTTTATAATTATTAGCTCATACTAGTACATTATTGAATTTAACTACATAGGTTCTAGTCATAAAACTATATAACTATTATAGTATATATGATCAATATAAAGATAAATACATACTTTTATAACATATTTACAATATCGAAATCGGATTCAGAGTTTGAGTCGGAGTCGGAGGGCAATTTTGGAGTTGGATTGGGGTCGGAGTTGGTCTGGCGACACCTCCGACTCCAACTGAAAAATGAAAAAAAAAAATCAGACTCAAACTCCATTTTGTTGGAGTCGGAGCGAAGTCAGTGCAAAGTCAGATTTTTGGATTTTTGCTCAATCCTACCTCAGAGAATGCCAAAAGCATACATCACCAACCGAGACACTGACTAACCTCCCAGCCAAGCCATCTCACCGAAAACCTACCCAAACCGCAAAGAAAGTTCTTACCGATCACCTCCCGTAAATCTCACTCGGCTCCAGTAAGCCCACGAACGTTGGTCACTTACTCTCTCCCTTTGCTCTGCTAGTTTCTCGATTGAACAGCACCAAAAACTCTTTCTCTCAGTATCTCACCACCACATTCAGAGGAAACCCCAGCCACACCACCGTCGTAGCCTTGACTCAGGCACCCAACGTTACCCTTTGTTCTCCTCTCAGTAAACCTTGCCACATGTTCTTTCCTTTTCTCTCGTAATTGACTGCTTGCTTTCAAATTGAAAGGGAGTCTTTTATTTCTTTTGTAAACCTATTACTCTTACAATTAGGGGTAGACCTTAGTTATTTTACAGTTGTGTCCCTTAAGTAGTAACTCTCAGCGACGAGCTTCGAAGTAAGATTCAAGAAACAGCACTGCGAGGTAAGTAGCGTGATCATAACCTTCATGTGTGCTGTAACTATTATGTTTTTGCATGAAAAAGATGTTGTTTACCTATACTATGGACAACTAATTCAAGGTTAGCCCCTATTTATGAACCCTCGATAGATTATGACAACATGCTTATGGATGCTATGTTGATTCGATTGTTTGTTAGAATGGATGCTGTCATGAAAATCATACTTATGTTATGTTATGTAATGCTCATGTTAATATGCTATGTTTAGTGCTATTGCATGCATAGGAGTGTGACATGAGAAGATTTGATCAAACCACCACACTTCAATCGTGGTGAGTATACTTCTATATATATTCAAGATTTACATAAAGTCTAAGTACATGAAAGGAAACTAGAATCAATTACATAACATCTAATTACATGAAAGGAAACTAGAAGCAATTTGTACAATGATATTCGTAGAATTAAGGTAAAAGATATTAGGCCTTGAATTAAGGCATAGTTTCCTTAACACCCCCCCGCAAGCTGAGCGTCGGATTTGAGCAGACATGAAGCTTGGTTTGAAAGAATTCAAAGAGAGGGCGAGGAACACTTTTGGTGAAGAGATCAGCAACCTGTAGGTGAGAAGGCACATACTGTGTCCAAAGTTTTCCAGCAACAAGAAGTTCCCGAAGGAAATGATAATCGAGTTCAACATGCTTAGCCCGTTTGTGAGAAACAGGGTTAGAACTTAAGAAAATAGCACTTTTGTTGTCACATAAAAGAAGTGGCTTCTGCGAGAGGGGAACCTTGAGGTCTTGAAGGAGGTGCATGAGCCAGAGAAGTTCAGCGGCGGTAGTCGCAAGAGCACGATATTCAGATTCACAGCTGGAAGGGGAGACAGTAGGTTGCTTCTTGGCACTCCAGGAGACCAAATTATCGCCAAGATAAATAGAATAGCCAGAGATAGAACGGCGAGTGTCAGGACAGCCAGCCCAGTCAGCATCAGAATAAGCGACCAAAACACCAGAAACAGCAGAAGGGCGAAAGATAAGACCAAAATGAAGAGTACCCTTGACTTAGCGAAGAATGCGCTTGACAGCAAGAAAGTGATCTGTAGTAGGAGCATGCAGAAACTGACTGACAGAATTGACAGCATGAGCAATGTCGGGGCGCGTGATGGTCAAGTATTGTAGGGCACCAACAAGAGATCTGTAGAGAGTGGGGTCCGAGAAAGGAGAACCATTTCCAATTAGGTGTTGAGAGACAACCATGGGAGTGTGAACAGGCTTGCTATCAAGTAACTGGGCCCGAGTAAGGATATCCCGTGCATATTTCAGTTGACTGATAAAGAGACCATCAGTAGTGGGGGTAGCTTCCAAACCAAGAAAATAATTGAGGGAACCCAAATCTTTGGTAGCAAACTCAGAATTAAGCTTGCGAGTGAAGCTGTCAAGAAGAGAATAATTGTTGCCAGTAATGATAATGTCATCAACATAAAGGAGCAGATAAATAATATCAGAGTGCTGATGAAACACAAAAAGAGAAGTGTCAGCACGACTGCAAGAAAAACCAAGTGTAATGAGAAAGGAACTGAAGCGCTGAAACCATGCACGAGGCGCTTGTTTGAGGCCATAGAGAGCTTTCTTCAACTGACAAACATGATTGGGGTAGCGAGGATCAACATACCCAGGAGATTGTTCCATATAAACAATTTCAGTGAGAGTAACATTGAGAAAGGCATTCTTGACGTCCAATTGGCGAAGAGGCCATCGGTTAGTAACAGCAAGAGAGAGCACAACACGAACAGTAGTGGCCTTGATAACAGGACTAAAAGTGTCGGTGTAGTCAAGTCCAGGTACCTGAGTGTAGCCTTTGGCAACAAGGCGGGCTTTAAGGCGCTCAATAGATCCATCAGGTAGATATTTGGTCCGAAACACCCATTTGGAACCCACAATGTTGGTGTCAGCGGGCTGAGGGACCAATATCCAAGTGCAATTATTCTGAAGGGCATGAACTTCTTCATCCATCGCAACAAGCCAGGCAGGATTCTTAGCAGCAGATTTGAAACCCTTCGGCTCAGTAGATGCAAAAAGAGCATAGAGGAGTCCAGAGGAGCCCAAAATACTGAGATTTGCCGGATGACGAGTCCTGAAAATGCCAGCCTTTGCTCGTGTGAGCATTGGGTGAGAACCCAACGGAAAAGGTGGAATAAGAGTGTGAGCAGGAATAGGAGAATCAATGGCAGTCTCAACAGGAGAATCAATGACAGGATCCGGAACTGGTGAGGAGGAACCTACAAGAGACTGAGGAACCTGCAAAGACTCATCCACGGGATTAGTACAAATAGCACACGGGTTAGATCCGGATGGAGTAATATGTGAGGAAGTGCATAGGGGAGGAGGGAGAGGGGTCGGTAAGGAGAGGATTGGGTTCAAGAAAATTGGAAAAATGAAGGGATGATATGGGCTGAGAGTGAGAGCTAAAATGAGAGGGAAAATGGGTTTCATCAAACTGAGCATGTCGGGTGATGTATAGCCTAGATGTAGTGGTGTCAAGACAGCGAAACCCTTTATGAGAAGAACTGTAACCCAAAAAAATGCAAGGGATGCTGGGAGGAGAAAATTTGTTAGGCATATAATCACGCAGACAAGGGTAAACACGACAACCAAAAGGATGAAAATTTTCATAGTTGGGTGAAGAACCATAGAGAAGCTCAAAAGGGGACTTACCTCCAAGAAGCGGTGTGGACAAGCGGTTGATAATGTAAGCTGTAGTGCTGAAGGCGTCAACCCAGAAGCGAGGGGAAAGATGGGAGTGGAAAAGAAGGGCTAGACCAGTCTCGGTGACATGGCGATGTTTTCTCTCGGCGCGACCATTTTGGGCGGGTGTATATGGGCATGAGAGTTGATGGTGAATGCCCAAGGTGCGAAGATGCGCTTTGAAGCGATTGCTGGTAAATTCTGCACCACCATCACTTTGAAAAATTTTGATGCGGGTGGAATGTTGATTTTCAACAAATTTTTGAAATTGAAGGAAAATATCATAAAAGTCAGATTTTAATTTCAAGGGGTAAAGCCAAGTGAACCGAGAATGGTCATCAATGAATATGACATAATAAATAAAACCCAAATTTGATTTGACGGGAGAAGGGCCCCAAATGTCGCAATGAATAAGATCCAACACATTAGATGACCTACTTTCATTCCGAGCATAAGGTAAGCGATGATTTTTTGCAAGTTGGCATGTACTACACTGCAAGAAAAGGCAATAATGATGTAAGATGAAGATGACCTTTTTTATTCAAAAATGAGATAATGGAATGATTTACATGTCCAAGACGAGCATGCCATAAATCATAAGAAGCATGAAGAGCTTTATTCTTAAGAACAGAAATAAAAGTGGAATTGCCGCGCTCCAGCACATATAGGCCACCATCTCGTTTACCGGTTGCCACCACCCTTCCCGTTTGATGATTCTGGACAGTAAATGAATTATTAGTAAATGTAACAAAGAGAGAAAAATCAGATGTTAATTTACTAATTGAGAGGAGATTTTTGGTGAGACGGGGAACAACTAAAACATCCAATAAATGGAGATTGGGCATAGGAGAAATAGTACCAGTATGGGTAATGGGTAGGGAAACACCATTCCCTACAATTACACAATCCTTACCCGTGTAGTTATTTGAGTGGTCCAAAGTGGAAGGGTCTGTGGTCATGTGGGCCGAAGCCCCAGTATCCAAATACCAGTCACTGGGCTCGGGCCCATTCAGTGCACTAGAGGCGTTGAAAGCCTCGGCAAGGTGAGCAGCAGAGTCACCCCGCGCATACCTCTGGTTGCACCAGTCGGCATAGTGGCCCTCCTGCCGACAAATTTGACACCGTGGTGGGCGGCGTCCCTAGCCTGAGCGGTGGCGCTGGTTCGACTGCCCGTTGCCGCGGTTGGAGGAAGAGTTGCCATGGCCATTACGATGGCTCTGTTGCGGACGAGAGGAGGAGTTCCTCTGGTTGGACCTAGCGTGGCCACGGTTGGTGGCCGTGAAGGCAGCGGAGGGAGGAGCCGATGGTTCAAGGGACTTCTGAAAGAGGTCAAAACTTTCTGCTCTAGAGACGAGATCGGCAAAACAGGGCAGTGGGTTTTGGGCCATTTGGGCAGTGGAGAAACTGGTGAAATCGGACCCAAGACCTCGAAGAAACCAGTGTTATTTATCAGTGCCGTCAACGGGCCTTCCGATGGCGTGAAGTTGATCACACAGAGATTTGAAGTTTCGGGCATACTCAGAGACCATGCAGGTACCTCGTTTCATCAACTGAAGATCGTCTTTGAGACGAATTTCTCTGGCTTTGGAGCAATGGCTAAAGGAGTTTTCGAGGGCAAGCCAAGCCTCGCGCGAAGTGGAGAGACCCACGACCTCAGCCATAGCTTCTTCGGTGAGGGAGGAGAGCAGGAGGCTTAGAAGGCATTGGTCGGCTTGCTTCCACGCCAGGTATTTGATATCGGGTGTCTGAGAGGTGGGGGGATGAAAACGT
Organism: Pterocarya stenoptera; assembly: GCA_003123785.1. Classification (NCBI taxonomy): domain Eukaryota; kingdom Viridiplantae; phylum Streptophyta; class Magnoliopsida; order Fagales; family Juglandaceae; genus Pterocarya; species Pterocarya stenoptera. Next base: position 87,425 of record QEOT01123881.1, on the reverse strand, counting down.
GGGGGAGGTTCAAGGGTGCCATCCACATGGCCGAGTAACTCTTGGCTTTCAAGTAGGGGAAGTAATTGGCTCTTCCACAGGAGGTAATTAGAGGAGGAAAGCTTGATGGTGACCATGTGAATCATGGTGTTGAAGGGAAGAAGGGTGGGGTTGGGTTCGGCNGGGATCGGAGGATGCTAATCCGATAGGGCTCGTGATACCGTGAGAAGATTTGATCAAACCACCACACTTCAATCGTGGTGAGTATACTTCTATATATATTCAAGATTTACATAAAGTCTAAGTACATGAAAGGAAACTAGAATCAATTACATAACGTCTAATTACATGAAAGGAAACTAGAAGCAATTTGTACAATGATATTCCTAGAATTAAGGTAAAAGATATTAGGCCTTGAATTAAGGCATAGTTTCCTTAACACACCATGAAAATTCATGAAGTCAACATGTTTACTTGCATAATGATAAGATAAGTAAGAAGTCATGTAAACTTTAAGTAAGCTTTAATGCTTGGCCTTATGTTATGAGTAAATGTGCAAGCCACGGACCTAATCGTGGTCCACCATATGTTATGTTATGATTTATGCGGTGCCACGGAACCAAGTGTGGTACGCCATAAGTTATGCTCTAATTTATGTGGTGCCACGGACCTAAATGTGGTACACCATATGTTATGCTACGATTTATGCAGTCAACGACAATTGGACCGATGCACATATGTTATGATGGCCACTATACAAGTGAAAGACAAGATTAATAAGTCATGCATGAGTCATATGGGATGCATGGAGTCAATCATTCATTCATCCATGTTATGTGTAGTGCCATGATTACTTCCTAAATTCCGCCTATGTCACTGATTAATGATCCATATGCTATGTATATGTATGATTACGCATGAATGTTTTCAAAGTCAGGCTTAAGGTCAAGTTAAATTAAGTTTACAGTATGATGTTCTATTACTGAGTGATTGACTCATTTGTTTGTTTGTTTTTTTTTTAATGTCCCAAATGATGATGTTGTGGACACCGGACAGGAGTTCCAGGAGTAGATTTATGTTCCACAGAATTAGACCTTGAATAAGTGTTGTTGCGACATGGGATTAGTTTATGCTTAGACATTTGAATAAGAGTTATTGCCACATAGGACTAGTTCATGTTTACTTTATTAAGTTTTAGCCTTTAATTATAAAACCCTGTTATGCTAAGCTAGTTTTATGATTCAATAAATGTGGTATTTTTATAATGTTGAATCTCTTTACCGAGTATAATGTTACAAAGATACTTGACATTCTTGACCTACGGGAAGGGGTGTTACAACACAAGAAGTATACAAAAGAAAACACCTAATTACAATCTAGGAACTAGAAAATGATACAAGGAAAAAATTACGATCAATTATTATTTTTTTAATACAACTCGTATAAAGCTCGACTCAACTCAAATAAACTCAAATAACTTCATATTTATTATTTTTATAGTATTATCACTATATTTATAATGAGAATAATTTTCATATTTAAAGAGAGATGGGAAATCATGTTCCGAACGCCAAACATGTTACTTGAATCATGATAAATATAATCATTCATATATATATATATATATAAACTTCATAAAGATCATCGGGCACACCAATAAATTTTTTGATGTCAAGGAACCTCTCCAATAAATCAGATTTCTTTACGAAAGATTGATGATCAATGCATCATACATGCAATTTCTAAAACAAATGAACGGTCATCACGCTTTACTTTCATTTCAAGATAAATGACCATGCAGGGGATCTTCAAAATTCCATAAAAGCAGCATTCTACAGTACTGCATAGCAATTTCCAGTCCCATACCAGAAGATACTGACAGAACAAGCAAAATTACCTGATGAACAGTACGCCTCTTTACAATTCGAACACCTAAACAGAATATGCGAGCATCACATCCCGTTAAGGAAATCTTATTAATTCTGTCTTTTATATACGGAGTGATCTGACAAAAAAAAGTAAACTAATAAATTAAACAAAATCTCAAAGGAAAAACCATGATATTCTATTTAATAAATAAAAATATTAATCTTCTGATTAGAAGATTAATGAACCAACTCTCAATCATGCACAGCATTCCTTTTTTTTTTCATATAAGTATCATGCACAGCATTCTCACATAAGAATTATAAGCACATCAAGTGGGACCATAAGAAAGATGTTGAAAACAAGAAAAAGTTTTCTATCGAGAGGCAGGTACTCACAATTGGACCATCATCGCGACCATGAGCTCCAAGCAGTTGTGAGCCAGGTCTATTGATTGCACGTACAGACATATCTACAAGTGGGTGATGGGAATATCCAAGACATGAACAAAAGTTTTGATTTAAACACAACCTAAAGGAAAGGTCATTCACATTACACTAATGCAAAAAAGCAACTGTTTGACTTAATCCCCATACCATTGACTTGAAGATGAAGATGATCTACATATTGCGGCCACTGCATCCTAAATGGAACCTTGTCATTCAGAAGCATACACCAAGCCTAGTGATGTATCATTATGTACAAATCAACACATCTATAAGTGAATAGGTTATAAGTTCATCATATATTATTTTATACACTAAATATGGTGCAAAATCCATCATTGGCTAAACAATCATAACCAACCTGAACATCATATTCTTGTTTTGCCACTAAGTCCATGTCAGCCCTTGTGAGTTGAAATGTTTTCTCCAGGCTTTGCACGGGGTTCGTACTGGACAATTTGCCAAAAGGATCAAGACAAAAAGGTAAATATTCTTTTATCGGTAAACAAAATTTTATTGATAATAAGGATAGGCAATAGACCAAGTACAAAATGGTAAATATTCAAACATATTTATATTAGGTTAACACATTGATATACAGGTATGAAGGGTGCTCTTCTGTGTATACGCATGGATCAAGAAACAATTAGTTAATAGGTTTGATGCAAATCCTCCAAACATTTTCCTTAGTTTCAGTAGCTAAATTTTCCGTACTGCATATCCACTTATCATTTCTTTTTTGATAGGTAAACATTCACTTGTCATTTCTTTGTCGGCTAAATATACAGTGATTACAGGGAAGTGATGATAACAAGTGAATCTATGCCTTAAAACACTTGCGAAAATGTGAAGCTATGTTCAAAATATGACCCGATTAAATGTGGGAATAAAATGAAGCCAGATTTAATGGCATCTTTCCTTTAGTTCAGCGAATGGAATCAAAATCAATTATATCCATAGCTTAAACAGAAATCATTTTAATTGGAAGCACTTGAATGACCATTAATAATAGATAATTACAAAAAGGCATATTTTGTCACAGCAAAATTGCACAATAAAATCTTTACAGAAAAACAATTTCTCAACCAAACCTTATTTTTTTTAGTCAAGGAGAAGAACAAATTGTCTGCATGGTTACAATCTTCTTTTCCTTTCAAAAATTAAACTGAATTCCTATTTCCAACTTTCTCCACTTCCAAACCATCAATGAATACCCGGCAGCAGAGGAAAGATTAAAAACTGCCCAACCCAGTAACCCACTCACCCATCAGTTGGAATATTTGTATTAGTCCACTTCACAGGATATAAAGGATTTGCCACCGTAACCCAAAAACTGTACACAAATTAACACATTAGAAAAATTATAAACACAAGGACCAGAAGTTCATAAAGTGAAAGTTATGCACCATAAAGCTTACTGCATAATGAGGAAGCATGCAGATACAATTGACTTTAGCACATAAAGTTACAGTTGAAAGTAAGTACAGCAGAGAATCATAAAGACTAAATCTGTCTTAAACCCAAACAGTTCTACTTCTACATCATGCCATATCCAAAAGCAAATACCATCCAATTAAACAACCACCACCGCAACTCATCATCTTGAATGTCAATGCCACTTTTTCATCAATGGACCATAGCTATGTTAACATTGCCATGATTTTTCTTCCTGATGGGTAGCCATAATTTACATAACACGAAACTTCAAATAAGTAAATAAATGGTAAGTACTGAGTTTCCTGCTTCCAACTATATTTCCTAACATCCAGTAGGGAATCACACACATGGCATGTGCTAGATCAAACATGATTCTTACATATAACTATTGTGACTTGAGACAACAACTCACCCAGAAATCTTCAATTTAACATTTTGAAATAAAAGGGAAAAAGGCAAAAGAAGAAGAAAAGGCAGTGATAACAAGACAGCACATGAATATTTTCTCATTTCAAAAAATGTTTGCATTCAAATACCTTTACATATCATTGAAGGCTACAACTGTATTAATCATTTTTTTATATAAGTAAAAGGCACAATCCAAGTACACAGGACGCATACAAGTGATTCACCTAACTAAAAAGAGAAAAAGATGCAAGAAAACCATGTAAACTATGACCATTGAAATCTATAGAAGCTGTCCAAAGGACGAGAGTATTATCAACTGAATCAAAAAAAAAAAATTTATTGGCACCGGGTGTCCAAGAAGAGCGTCCCAACTAATCCCAACTAAGATCAAGGCCTTTACCACTTGAGCCAACCCCTAGGAATTATCAACGGAATCAAAACATGCCAGTCACCTCTACCCTTTTTTAGATAAGTACAACAGAATTTTATTAATACCTAACAAAGGCATAGTCCTGGTACTCAGAACATATGCAAGAAAACAGCTAGTTAGGAGGTAGAGATAGATAGATACAAGGAATTCATCAAAATTTAGATTGTTGAAGCCTGAAACAATTGCCCACACAAATAGGGTGTTGAAAAAGAAACTTTCAAGACCATTCAATGAACGTCCCCGATCTTCAGAGCTCCAGTGATTCCATTCTGTCCATATGCACCACAAAAGGCAAATAGGGGCCATTTCCAGATTGCTGCAATTTGGGGATAACCAAAAAGACCTCTCTAGCTTGCAAAATGACCAACCGCCCTCCCAGGTTATTCCCATAGAATCCCAACTCTAGTGAAAAAATCATTCTAACTTCACTATACCTAGAGGTATGACAGCCACAATTTTTTCACCCATTTTGTTTTTCAGCAGCCGTGAGGTATTGAAGACGCAACATTGTTGTTTATCATGTATAGTAGCCAAAAGACCATTACACAAAGTTTTTATTCTGTTTTATTTTATTTTATATTACAAGTACACCAAGTTTCACTTTCACCAACCAATAAGCACTTTCGTGATTCATCACTTGCACAATTATATTTTAAGCAATCTCCACTCTGCACAGCCTAACACATATATTAACTGTAATGTCTGCTCCAAAGTTTTATGACTTCTTCCTAATAGACCAGAGTTTTTAGCTGAGATAAAGAGTGGATCCCTATTGTACCATGTCCCATCCAGTTTTTACATCCACACAGGAAAGCTATTATTGCTCAATTGCCAACAAACTTTCCAATTTGAAAATGAATGGACAATTTATATGATACTATTCTGATGACTTTTTGTGGGCATTTGCAGATATTTAAGGGTCGAATGCAAACAGCACCCGAGGACTACTGTGGGAAGAATTAGCTGGAGTACATAGATGGTGGGACCTCCCGTGGTGCACAGGTGGCGACTTTAATGTCATAAGATTCCCAAGTGAAAGCTCAGGAGATAGCAGGATACAACCAGCAATGACAAAGTTCTCTAAGGGGTGGTTTGGATTCAGATATGAGTTGAGATAGTTTGTGAATAGTAGAATAAAATATTGTTAGAATATTATTATTGTTTTGGAATTTGAAAAAGTTAAATTGTTTATTATATTTTATATGAAAATTTGAAAAAGTTGTAATGATTAGATGAAATGAGTTGAAGTGAGTTTTGAATCCAAACCATCCCTGAATGTATTTTTGACTTGAACTTGGTGGACCTTTTGCTCATGGGGGGTAGTTTCACGTGATCTAATAATCAGACGAGGTCTCGATTGGATAGATTTTTTGTCTCACTGGAATGGGAAAGTCATTATCCGGATGTATGTCAAAAGCGATTGTCCCGTTTCTGTTCGGATCATTTTCCTATCTTGCTAGTTTGTGGACGTCTCCAAAGAGGGCATCGGTACTTTAAGTTTGAAAATATGTGACTGAAAACTGAAGACTATGTGGACAGGATCAGGCAATGGTGGTCCTCATATAAGATACATGGTACCCCTAGCTTCATATTTGCAGGTAAAATAAAAGCTCTAAAAATAGATTTAAAGCTTTGGAATATTCAATCTTTTGGTGACATAAGGGAACACATGAAAGTCAAGTCTGAGGAGACTCAGGATTTAGAGAGAATACAAGAGGAAAGGGTTCTCTCCCAAGAAGAGCTATCTCGGAAGATGAAGTTGGTTTCAGATTTAGATAGGATTATCTTATTAGAGGAGATTTCTTGGCGCCAAAAATCAAGAGCATTATGGTTGAAAGAAGGGGATCGAAGCTCGAAGTTCTTCCACAGAATTGAGAACTCACACAAGATAACCAATACCATTGAGATGCTGAAAATAGATGGTGTGGAATGTAAGGCAGGCTAGGTGATTCATGAATATGTTGATTTTTTTGAACATTTGCTTACAGAACAATAGGGTGGCGGCCAACGCTTGATGGCCTCGATTTTGAGTCTATTGAGCAGCATGATGTTTCTTGGTTGGAGAGGCCTTCTGAGGAGGTTGAGGTGCATGAAGTGGTGAGGAGAATGGTAAAAGACAAGGCACCAGGTCCAGACGGTTTTTCTATGTGCTTCTTTCAAACATGCTGGAAGGTTGCGAAGGAGTATCTAATGAAGGTGTTCCGAGAACTGTTCTCGGCTGGAAAATTTGAAAAAAGCCTTGAAGCTACTTTTATTTCATTTATACCTAAGAAGGTTGGGGCATCGAAGGTAAAGGAGTTTCAACCCATTAGCCTGGCGGATGGGTATATAAAATAATCTCCAAAGTGCTTGCAAATCGCCTAGGGAAGGTTTTGGAGAAGATTGTTACAAAATCTCAAAATGCATTTATAAGGGGTAGACAAATCCTAGATGCAGTACTTATCGCCAATGAATATCTGGGCAGTAGACTAAAAGGTGGCACTACAGGGATCCTTTGCAAGTTGGATATGGAGAAGGCCTATGACCATGTTAACTGGAACTTCTTACTATACCTACTCGGGAGGTGCAGATTTATGGAGATGGCAGTCATGGATCATATGGCGTATATCATCAGCAAAATTTTCAGTTTTGCTAAACGACAGTCCAATTGGCTTTTCTAACAGCACTCGAAGCTTAAGACAAGGGGACGCATTGTCTCCTCTTCTCTGTCCTTATCATGGAGGCGCTTAGCAGAATGATTTCGACACTGATTATTAATGGCTTTATGGCGGGTTTCCCGATTGGTGGCCCCAATAGGGGTACTATTAACATTTCTCATTTGTTGTTCACAGATGATACACTAATCTTTAGTGAGGTAGACCAAAACCAAGTTGGGGCACTAAAGGCCCTCCTACTCTGTTTTGAAGCAGCATCCGATTTGAAAGTGAATTTTGGCAAATCAAAAATGGTGCTAGTTGGAAGTGTTAACAACATAAGACAGTTGGCTAACACGTTGGGATGTAAGGTTGCCTCTCTCCCCATGGAATACCTTGGCCTCCCGTTGGGGGCTGCCTTAAGAGCTATTCCAATATGGGACACAGTGATTGAGAAGATAGAGCAGAGGTTGGCAAATTGGAAGAGACTATATATGTCGAAGGGTGGTAAGATTACCTTAATTAAGAGTACGTTGTCTAATTTACCTACTTACTTCCTATCTCTATTCCATATTCCTGCACGTATGGCACCCCAGATTGAAAAACCTCAGCGTAATTTCTTTTTGAGTGGAGTGGAGTGGAGTGGGAGATAATTTTCTTTTTTTTTATAAGTAAAAATATTATATATATATCAATAGGAGTAACCAAGTACACTGAATATATACAAAAAAACACCTAGCTTGTACTAGAGAGCTCCTAATGACCCAAAAAACCCATGTAAAACTACCAAAAATACATCAAGCCCGAGTTGGAATAAAACACACCTCCCCAACCCCAACCCATTGATTCCCGTAGACTAATACTCCACCCGAAACACATTCCATCTAGTTAGTTGGGACAAGGTATGCTCATCAATCTCCTATGGTGGGTTGGGTATTAGAAATATGAGAGTTTTTAATCGAGCATTACTTGAAAAATGGTTGTGGAGATATAATATGGAACAAAAAACAATGGAAGTTGGTGATTGAGTGCAAATATGGAGGTTTGTGTGAGGAGTTTTTTTTTTTTTTTTT
>QEOT01123881.1:46281-78614 GCA_003123785.1 Pterocarya stenoptera | reverse complement strand
GGGGGGGGGGGGTTGGTGTACTAGAGAGGTGTGTGGGGCTCATGGAGTAGGAGTTTGGAAGCACATTAAAAGAGGATGGGGGTCTTTACTCAACATAAAAGACTCGTTGTGGGCGAGGACACTAGGATTAAATTCTGGAGCGACATATGGTGTAGAAATAGTGGTCTAAAGGAAATATTTCCTTGTGTGTTCGAGGTGGCATGTGAAAAAGAAGCTTCAGTGGCTGATCTCATAGTGATATTGGGAGAACAAGTCCAATGGAACATCAATTTCAATAGGGCGGCCCAAGATTAGGAAGTGGGCAGCTTTGAGGATTTTTTTCAGCCTATAGTTTTCCATAAAACTGAGCAACCAACGAGCTGATGTGTTGTGTGGATACCTGCAGGTAAAGGTATATTGTCGGTTCACTTTTTTTTTAAGTCTCTCGCCGAATAATCAATTTCCATGGATAAGGATTTGGCAACATAAGGTGCCTCTTAAAGCAAGCATTTTTCACGTGGACAACTTCCCTGGGTAAGATCCTGACAACAAATAACTTTTGAGGAAACACAGGATGATTATAGTGGATTGGTGCTACATGTGTAAGAAAGCTAGGGAGACGGTGGATCATTTATTACCATACTTTGGACTACTAGAGTGTTATGATTCAGCAGATTAGAGGTGGCTTGGGTTATGCCCGCTATAATGGCAGCACTATTGGCAAGCTGGACAAATTTGCGAGGCATTCAACAAATCAAAACTGTGTGGATGATGGTCCCGATATGTATTTTGTGGTGTCTATGGCAGGAGCGCAATGAATGGATGTTGGAAGACAATGAGCACACAATAGAGGAATTAAGAGCTTTGTTTGCTCAAACTCTGTGTACATGAGCGATAGCTATAGACTTTAATGGCCTTGACTTTCATGACTTTCTTGTCTCTATTGCTTCAACATAGATAGGGCGTACCTTTGTATATCATCTTGTGTACTCGGGTTATGCCTATCACCATTCAATAAAATTGTTTACTTAGGGCTTGTTTGGAAAAAGTTTCTATCCCAAAATTCTCATCTCATCTCATTCTATCTCCTTTCCAAACATCACTCAAACAAAAATACTTTCAAACTAATCATTACAATTTTTCCCAGACTTTCAAACAAAAAATAAAAAACAATTCAACTTTTCAAATTCTCAAACAAAAATAATATTTTTTTTTTAAGTACTCAAAACAAAAATAATATTAAAAAACTATATTCTAACAATATGTTAACGTTATAATATTTTTTATTCAACTTTTTCTCTCCTTTCCCAAAACCTCATAAAACATTAACTCAAACTATCTCACTACTATTCACAAATATCTTACTACTATTTACAAAATTCTCATCTCATCTCACTCTCTAAGCTCGTCCTTATAAAAAAAAAAAACTATTCTGATGAAATAAAAGGATGGAAGAAATAAGAGGTGTTTTAGGCCTTGTCTGTTTTCGGAAATGAGTTGAGATGAGTTGAGATTAAAGTTAAAAAGTTAAATAAAGTATTGTTAGAATATATTTTTTAATATTATTTTGTTTTGGGATTTGAAAAAGTTGAATTCTTTATTTTATTTTGTATTGAAATTTGAGAAAGTTGTAATGATTAGATGAGATGGATTTGAAAAAGTTGAACTATTTATTTTATTTTATATTGGAATTGGGGAAAGCGTAATGATGAAATTGAGATGAGATGAGATGAGATGTTTTCTAAAAACAAACGAGGCCTTAAAGATCAGGAGCGTTCCTTGGAAGAGCTCAAGAGATTCTTTCATAGCACTTTTTTCTTGGGCTTCAGTCATTATTTGTAATAAGGAACATTTTCATAATTTGCTTATATCCCTCACTAGTGCTTAGTGCTACTTAGGCATATTCAAGGGATGCTTGGGGAATGAGATAAGATTAGAACTTTATGAATAGTAGTGAGATAGTTTGAATTAAGTATTTATTGGGTTTTGGGAATTGAGAGAAAAAATTGAATAAAAAATATTATAAAATTAAAATATTGTTAGAATATAATTTTTGTTTTGGAATTTGAAAAAGTTGAATTATTTTTTATTTTTTATTTAAAAATTTGGGAAAGTTGTAATGATTAATTTGAATGATTAGTTTGAAAGTGTTTGTGTTTAAATTATGTTTGGGAAGAAAATGAGAAGGGATAAGATGTGATGAGATGAGATGAAAATTTTTTCCAAACATCCCCTCGGTGTATACTCCCCGCATATTTGGGCTATGCCTTTTTCTATTACAATCCTTCTACGTACAACCGTAGATGCGGAACCAACGTGGAAGTCGATTTAATAATTAAAAAAAAAAAAAAAAGCAAGCGAATGAAATCTGCAAACGGGAGGCTCTCTCTATCACTCTCTCTCTAAGGAGGGTGACACTGTTCTTTTGCTAGAGTATGGGTACCCAAGTTAATCTTCCTGACAAAGAGTTCCATTTATACAGGGATGAGGACATCTTGGGCACTCTTCCTAACTGATTCATTTATCAAACAGTTTGTATGCGATCAGTTCTTCAACTTGCAGCAACCATCTTCTTCCCATCATTCATCTTTCCTTTTTACAACAGCATCACAAGCGGGTATTTAACAGAGGAATCGGCCATGGCAACGGGAGTGAGCTCGCGTGTGGGCTCGATGGTGTGGGGAGCTAGGTTTTGGTCAGAGGGAAGATTGGGCGCAGCGGAATTCAAGCCTCACCGGTTCCACCATGCCGACCACCACCACACACGGCAGCAGACCATCTCTCTCTCGGTTTCTCCCTCTCTATTTCTGTCGTTCTCGGCCACCACCCATAACCGCAGTCACCAGCCATCAACCACCGCCTTTGGCACTACCAGATGCCCAACCCCATTGTCGCCTTCACCGATAGACCACCAAAGTCGTGAGCCCCATGGAGATGCCCCAAGCCACAGCCCCTCCCTTTTGTAACTCAAACCCACCACTGGGAGCCACCAACCAGCCTTCTTTGTGGCATCGTAGTCATTCGTGGCTCTGGTTCATGGGTTTGTGGGTTCGGGGCTCTTGGGTTAGAGGAGAAGACGAAGACCCACTGGCTTCGTGTAGAAGACGAAGTCGACGGGGACAGAGAGGGTCTTGATTCAATGGAGGTTGGCTTCATGGGGATGGCTTTGTGCGGAAGTCGATGGGAATGGAGAAACGAAGAGAATCTCAATCCACTTTGTGCCGAGGGTTTCTAACTTTGGAGGGGGAACGACGTCGTTTGAAATGTGCCTGTTAGACCCCCACGTAAAGTAGCCACTAAAACCACGGCACATATCATAGTCATGTCCGAGACATGCCCCTTGATCATGCCACGAGCATGCCTTGGCCCGTGTCTTGTCACACACGAGGCGCCCAGCATGCCCATGGACCGGCCACATGCATGCCTTGGCCCGTGCCTTGGCCCGTGCCTTGACACACACGGGGCGCCCAGCATGCAGGCCATGCGCACGGACATGCGCGCGCCACGCCACGCCACGCCTTGGACATAGCGAGGTTAGTGGCCATGCGCAGCCCAGCGCACGGCCAGGCATGCGCACGCCCATGCGCATTCCCACGTAGGCCACGTGGCCCTGCGCCCCCACCTTGGCCGCATGGCCATGCGCATGTCCACTAGGCGCACGCCTAGCCTGCGCACACCCATGCGTGCGCCCATGCACCTGCGCACACCAGGCGCACGCCCAGCCGCATGGCCCTCCTGCAGCACGCCAGCGAGATTAGTGGCATGCCTTCCAGTGCATGGGCCCAGCCCAGCCCGTGCCATGCAGAGCAGGCCAGTGGCATGCCCACCAGGCATGCCATCCAGCGCACGGCTCCAGCCCGTGCCATGCAGAGCAGACTAGTGGCATGCCCACCAGGCATGCCATCCAACGTATGGCTCCAGCCCATGCCTTGCAGCAGGCTCACATGGCTAGCCACCATCAGCAAGCCGAACATGGCATCATGCCATGCCCACCAGCCGGCCCATGCATGGCACCATGCCATGCACCACAGCTAGCCATGCCGAGCCACTTAGCCATGGACCAGACCGAGGACCACCATGCACTATCCTAGCCGAACCATTGGCTCATGCATGCCACAGCCATGTGGTCCATGCCACAGCCATGTGGTCCATGCCACTATCCTTATTTATGTTATTTATTTTATTTATTTATTTATTTTATTTCTTTTATTGCAAAGAGACCTTTTGGAAGCTTCCAAGTTGTAACCTTTATAAATAAGACCCTTAGTCATTTCTTTCATATCTTTTGGCAAATTGACTAGAGTGAGAACATTGTTGAGAGATCATTTCAGTACTAGACACTTGGGCTCTTTTTGGTGCAATTCATTGAATCCCAAAGAGAATATTACTTTATGCAATTCATTGAATCCCAAAGAGAGGATTACTCCATGCAATTCATTGAATTGGAGTAATCCATTTATCTTGTTTATCAACTTGGTGCAATTCATTGAATCCAAATTGATCATCTTTATGTTTGTTACTTTTATCAATATATGAGATTTATTCAATCTTGGTGCACATTGTGAATCCATTGTTGAATTACTTTCATTGTTCATTCAAGTTCATCATTTGTTCTTGAGTGTTCATCTTGTGTTCTTGGTGTTCATCTATATTTTTTTCTTTCAATCCATCCATCTCATAGTTTCGGCCAACCCTAGTGTTTGTCAACTTTCAATAAATTATTGACTCAACACCAGTTGCCCTAGCCGAACCACGCTTCCCTTATTGGCCTCCAAGTGAATTTCAGGCCAACTCCTTCCATATTGGGATTGGCTTGGTCGACCAACCCACTTGCCATAATAAGGTTTCCATACTTGGAAACCCTAGTTGACCAATTCATCTCTCTTGGCCTGCCACACCCCTATCAACAATCAAATCCCTTGTTTTTAGGAAACCTTCCTAAAAACTCTCCAACCCCTATTCGGCCAAGCTAGTGCCGCCCACTCCACAACCCTAATCCATCTTCCATCTCAAACCCTAGCCACCTCATCCAAACCCTAACCCTAATCACCAAAGTGGCGCCATCCATGCAAGTCACCATTGTCGTGCACTCCATGCAAGCCTAGCCATCCAAACACTTAGCCATTTTTCCCAACATCCCATACACTCATCCTAGCCTAAACACTAACTTCACCTTGTCCAAATTGCCATCTTTGCCATTATTGTTCAAGAATCAAGCAAGAGAGGAACGAAGATTCGGTCATCACAAGGTCACCCTTGGCGTGGAGATCCTAGTGTTTAGGGACTTGACCGAGGTCCCTAACAGTGCCACATAGGACACGGTGACGTGGGGGATTCCGCAGGTTGGTTGTAAGTAGCATTTTTCTTTCTATTAATTAAGTTTTACTTTTAATTATAAAAAAAATGATACTATTCTGACAAGCATATAAAAGGTTCTGCAGCCAAAAGAGAGAATCTGACAGCCAAATCTGATGCAATGAGCCTTTAATTTTGCACCCGTGCACACTAAAAAAATGTGCGATATATATTTATTATAAATAAAAAAGACCAACTGAAAGTATAGGAGAACCATAGGTGACATAAAATATAAAAAGTCAAAATAAAATAAACAAACTCATGCAATAAAGAAAGGCCAACAAAGAAGAAAGGCCACAAAGAAAGAAATCACAATGTTGCCATCAGGTATAATAATAGACCAAAATAGATGCATGCAATTAAAAGAAATCATTACTAGTCCCCCACCCCCATACACATTCAAAAAACTAAAAGGAACATGATATACATACGGGTCAGCACGACTGAGTCGACAAAGTTCACAATAGAACAAATCAGGAACTTGGGGATTCCCTTCCGTAGGTTTCTCCATAATTATAACACAACCAATGTGTTGCCACACATGGCATCTTGGATCCTCGCACTGCCAATTACAAAAGGGACACAAAGTAAACTAAACATTACCAATCAATTGAAGAAGTTAGGAAGGATTCTTACTCACATAGTTATGATTTAAATTATTCTAAATGAGATTGCACAATTTAAATGCAATCCGAGCATCCAGATAAAAGAAAAAGTACCATATACCTTGATCATTGACTCCGACTCCAATGAGTTCCCACAAAGGCAGCGAATTTTTTTATCTGGTTGAAATTGGTCGTCAATTTCCCCTTTAACTTTAACATTACTACTATCTGACATGCCTTGTCCCCTTGAAGCTAAATCAGTGGCCCCAGAGACCTGCATTTTTCTGAGGAAACAAAGAGACATGTATTTCAAAAAGTGGTAGGTGGAAAGAAAATAAGAGGTTAAATACCCCCAAGTAGACAGAAATCATTATGAAGCATAAAGCATGGCAAGAATATATGCAAATATATTAGAAACCAAGACATGGGATAGCTGTGAGAATAATAAATCACAACATTAACTAAAACAAAGTATAAGTCAAATTGTAACAATCCGATCCAATATTATTAGGGATAAGATATAGATAATTTTAATGGGCCTAAACCAAGTTAAATTTGCTATTTTGGATAAGCCCACAAGCTATAATTTTGTTGCGGCTAGCTAGGAATTTTAATCAAGCTCGTAGGCCACCTGTAAAGGTTTAGGGGATGATTTTGGATGGTAGTAAATGGGCCAATATTTATAGAAGCACAATTGAGATTTATCCGGTTATTTTGGATAGGCCACGTGGCCATAATTTATTACGGTAGATTAATGGTTTCTATTGAGCCCAATCATTGGATTTAAGCTCATTTAATATTTATGGACCAAGTGGACCTGATTTAGTCAGCCTTGGGTCCAAGAATTGTTTTAAAAGCCCAAAAATGTTTATTGGACAAGTTGGGCATTTTGGACCCACAACCAGGCTCATTGGAAATTATTGAATGCTTGGCCCATGAAATCGACCCAAACCCATGAGAACCAAGGCCCGGTTTGTTTATAAACTCCAAGCCCACGAACGTCTTCATCTTCAAACACACTAGGGTTTACGACAACAGTATGGTATACACATCCACGCACAATCCTACCGCCTCATGCACATAGAGAAATTCCAGCTGCTACTAGGGTTGTCGTCGACCCACCTTTCCACCTAGCCTCACGTTGTTGCTGTCTCCCAATCCACAACCAGCACCCCCACTGCCTCCCCTCAAATTTCAATGCCCTGTTGCATGGAACAGTAGCCTCCAAGAAGACCCGAGCCACTGCATCATGAGACAACCAAGCCCTCAAGATAGTCGCAGCCTCACACAAGTTGTTGTCGTTGGAACCATTGCAAACAACACAGACTAGTGTCACAGCCACTGGCCACTAAACACCCAGACCACTTCCTTGACCCACCATGTAGAGGCTGCATCTAAAGCCACAAGCCTCCACATCTCGGCCACCGCCCAACCCCTTTTTCTTTCTGCATCCGAAACAAAGTACCTCAACCCAACCACTGCACTTGCGCTACTGACGATAGAAGCTCCATCACCTTGCCAAAGCAACCCAGTGATGTCCAGCCACCAGAAACTGCCCAGACGCTGCCTAGCATCACCCAGCTTCCTTAGCCACGTCCGAGAGCTATGCAATGTACCATGAACCAACTAGCCTTCCTCATTACACCAGCATTGAAGACCACATAACACAGGCTCCTCCATCATACGCCACCCTCCATCCAGACCGAGCCAGGATACCACAGTGAAGAGCTCAAGCCAACCATCAGCAATAGCTCCAAGTCGCAGGAGATTGTCGGACAGCAGCCCCCCACCACTTGGTCGTGATTCTCCTCTCAACATGATTGACTGCCTAAGACAACTCTCTCAATACAGCTTATTCTCTCTCTCTCTCTCTCTCTCTCTCTCTCTATGTCAACGCAGCGTGTCTCTCTCTCTCTCTCTTGAAGTCAGCCTCTAAGTTTTTCATGGATTGGATATATGGGTTGAGATTATAATATACGTGGGTGGACCCTATAGGTGATCTTGATTTGTTATAAACGCATCATGGGCTTGGACTTATGTTTTATGGGTTTAATGGGGAATATCGATGTATGAGAGTTTGGCCCCACGAAAGGTTAGACTATTTTTAGGGTAATTGACGAAATGTCGGAAATTAAAGTTGGACACATGAACACTAGATTTACAGTTTTAATGTCAATATTATGGAGTTAATGTGATTTTTTCGAATTTTAGGCTTTAGGAAATATAGGTTAATTTAGTATTTCAGGTTTTAATTACGAAGTACGAGTTTCATTATACATTGATGAAAGTTACATGCCTATTTCATAGGTAATCAGTTTCCCCTCAAAAAGATTGGATTAACACTACTAGGTAAGTAACATGACCATACCCTTACACGTATGTATGGTAAACGGCATATCTTTTATAAAAAATTTATGCATGTACGTCTTCCATTGGAAGCCCCTTTTTACATAACCATGTCATGAAGGAAATGATTTTCGACTGCCATGATAGATTTATAAATGCCATGATTTTATGCTTAAGTTTCATGTTAGTTGCATGACATATGCATCAAAATATTTTGAAAAGCCATGATATTATGTGAAGAGTTATGCATCAAGATATTTTATTAAAAGTCATGATTTTATGTGAAGAGCTATACATCAAAATATTTGTGAAAGGTCATGATTTTATGTGAAGAAACATGTATCACGATATTTTATGAAAGACTACAATTTCATTTAAATCTATGATATGATAAGACACGATTTCATTTGAAATCTATGAGATGACAAGGCAAGATATGACAAAGAAGTATGCATTTATGATTATGATGAAGTATGACTGTTGAGATATGTAATGGCCTATGCTATGATATGAAGACGGTACCATATGTTTAGGGAGCATATTGCATTGCCAGGATGTACACACTGGTAGTGCACCCAGTATTGTCTTCCTTATGTATGGATTTCCAAACCCGCGGCCACGGGTGGAATCGTAATCTTTTGAGATTCAGTAACCCTAATTCACGAGGGTCAATAGTGGGAATACTCTTTTGGCATGATCTGTGGTGTAGGGATACTGCTCTTAAGCTAGAATTTCCTGCCCTGCTTAGAATTGCAAGGGATCAAAATGCAACTTTTTGTGATTTGTATTGTAGAATTAACAATCAGGTTGAATGGAATGTTATTTTTAAAAGGGATGTAAATGACTGGGAAGTAGATGAAGTTAAGGCTTTGCTGTTTAAACTTTACAGCTCAAAACTGGTGCAAGATAGAGAGAATTGCATGGTGTGGATTCCTACTAGAAATGCTAAGTTTTCAGTTTCATCTTATTACAAAATTTTGTCAAGCCATAGTAGTTGTGTATTCCCTTGGAAAAGTAATTGGAAAGTGAAAGTTCCTTCTAAGGTTGATTTTTTCTGTTGGGTGGCTTCTTTGGGCAAAGTATTTTACTACTGAAAATCTTAGAAGGAGAAGTTTGTTTATTGCGGATTGGTGTGTTTCGTGCAAAAGGGGTGGAGAATCGGTCAGTCACATTTTCCTTCACTGCGAAGTTACAAGATTTTTGTGGAACGAGATTTTGAGTTGGATAGGATTACATTGAGTTATGCCTAGGGAAGTGGTGGATTTATCGGTAGGGTGGAAGGGTGTAAAGGGCTGCAAGAAGGTAATGAGTGTTTGGAAAATAATTCCTCCTTGTCTTATCTGGTGCATTTGGCTCGAAAGAAATGGGAGATGCTTCGAAGATAGAGAACGTTCTTTGGGAGATCTTAGGGTTTTTTTCTTGAGTACTTTGAGTTATTGGGCTAAAGCTTTTGTAATGGCGGATAATTTTCTGCATCTGTTTTAGCTTTATACTAGTAGTTTTCTTTTTTGTTTTTGGAAGTTGTAGGTATTTCCTTTGTATACATCCTGTATACTTGGGCTTATACCTATTTCTTTGAATAAAATTTATTACTTATAAAAAAAAACGAGGGTCAACAGTGGGTACCAGCCTATGACAAGTGAAAGACAAGTTAAGGCATTTCATGCACAAATCAGGCTCATCTTCCTATTATTTATGTATGTAACCATTATCATGCATGTTGTCTAAGGACCTTTGTGTTTATATTATGTTCAGTGTATGATGTGTTGCTTATTAAGTATTCAACTCATTTTTGTATATTTTTATACTCTAACCATCCCAGGAGATGATCTTTATGAGAATGGAGTTGTATGACAAGACTTGGCCCAGGGAGGCAAGGTAGAGTCCCAGGCAATTTATGACATGCTCAATTTCATGATTTTTAGTTTAATAAGTTATTTTGTTAAAGACATGAGACTTGACTAATTTTAATAAGTGCTTCCACATACTCTTTTAGATTTTAAGTACTTTAATAAAGAATGACTTTGTTTTATTTTATGGAAGCTTTTATACTTGGTGCTTCATTAAGAAGAAAATTAAGTCAAGTTTAGTAGCATGACGTTCACTTAGATTTCTAAAAATGAGGTTTTTCTTAACCCTAGGGGACGAGGTGTTACAAAAATAATAGCACATCATTAGTAACTTGCCAATAGAAACAAGGAAGAAAGGTATAGTATAGAGAAGACAAACCTAAATATGTCATCCACTAGTTTCGCCGCTAGTTCCTTTCCAACACCATTCTTCTTTGGCCACATTTTGGGAACTGTAAAAGAGTAACATTGAGACTTATCAAACGTATCGAAACCAATTCACATTTAGGAATTGTGAAACTAAGGTAAAAAGATGGAAGAACATAAGTGCATAGGTGAGAATCAATATGATTCAAAGATGTTCAACAAATTACTGATAAACTTGTGCATTCAACTTCCCCGCCACCAAGAGAAGAAAGATGGCACACCACAACAGTTTAAAACACCTGAAGCAAAATAGCTTGAGAAGCACAATTAGGTACGTGCGCACAAAGAATGAGGCTTGTCTCCAACATCTTGAGATTCTACAACATCCGGATCATAATTTATACAAGTTTGTAACTTGGTCAAAAGATTCTAAATGGAAGCACGAGACAAATAAGAAACTACTCAAATACCACTAGCCACAACAAAAGGAAAGCATAAGGGAAGATGTGCCACAAGTAGAAAGAATACAGATAAATCTTAGCAATGTAGACGATTGAATCAAAATGCTAATTAAGCATAGCATAGAAATTTCCTAGGCTTTATGAGTGTTATTCAATCTAATCATTTCAAATTTGTGACATTTTCCCACAATATATACACTAACAACAGAGATGATAATAGGAAAGTTAAGATAGAAAATACATAACAAACACACGAGTTCAGTGTCAACAATTTATCAAGGTTGTCTCCAGAAGAAAAATATGGAAGAAGACTTATACCTTCCTCATCCGAGAGAACGGCTAATATTCGGTCAACAAGGTCCTACACAATAAATCATGGACAAATGAAATTATTAAACCCAATTCAGAAGACTAAAAGAGACAACTTAATAAGAAGTTATCATAATGGTCTCATAAATCAACCAGCAATGAATCAGTTCGACTTGGGCAAAACCTTTTGCCAATTTTATATCATCTCAGAAGAAAGTCCAGCCAATTTTAATCCACAAATAACTATCCAGCAGAACTGCCACAAATCAAGAAAGCTTCTACTGGTGGCGCAAAGGTAGTAAGTGAAAGAAAGATAATGAGATCGATTCCAAACAAAGCAAGCTCTTTTTATTCAAAGTATTAAGAGAAGAAAAAGCATAATGTAGTTGCAAAACTAAAATACCATTCCATTTTTCACACAAGACAACCATGATTACACATTAGTTAATGATGCCAATAGAGCCAAAAGCAACAATTCTGGCATCCCACCTGCTTCTTCCCCTGCTTTGAAAGACCAAACTGAGTGAGAACATCCTTGAGCTCTTTTATTCGAAAATATGCTAATTTATCCTACAAGAGGAAACAAGTTGACATAAAAATCACTCCAAAGAGATGAACACTGGCCAACAATCCTAAAATACCCAATCCAAAAGTTTACAGGTAATAGTGACACCAAAAGTGCTCAGAATTTTAACAGACAACCAAAAATAGAACATCTATCCCCTTTACAGATTTAAGGTCAAGTATACGTAAAGCTAATAATAGCGAACTCTGAAAAGACCCCTTAGCTGCCCAGATTCCAGCTATAATTATTTCCCATACTAACAGTATATGCTTCAATTTAGAAACAAATCAATGCCGCAACTTGTTCACAATGAAAAGTTGCATATTTGCAAGAACATCGATACAATGTCAGAGGGAGAGAGAGATTAACCCAGAGTTAAAACTCTCAATCTACAAACAACCCATCATCTTCTGCAATGAACAGTACAGTAAATTAATATATCAAGAATATGTCTAAACAATACAGTTATCAAAGAAAAAGTCTAAACAATACAAATCAGAGTTCGATGAGGGGGAAGGAGAAAGAGTCCCCGAAACACAACAGATACAGAAGGATTTATTCAATCACATAGTTTAGGATCATAGAATATGGCACCCAAACATATATTGCAGCTTGCTCTCCAGAAGTTATTTATGGGAGGAGGACATGGCATGAAGTAAATAAGTTGACAAAAATTATCATATAAATTCCAACAGGAATTTTAAATTAGAATTATCAAAGCAGCAAAAAGGCTCTGCATATATTGCATGCTGAGATTTTGAGGACAGTTCAAACTTAGAAGACTGATTGTTTGGGACACATCTTGCATGCATCTTAAAAGCTCTACGAGACAACTTGGTGTCTAAAGAGAGAAAAATGAGGGGGTGATAGAAAACTAACATGGGCGATGCAATCATTTGCCTTATACTCCAAACAAGCATAACATGCTAGATTAAAAGCGATACCTGGAGAGTGAAAATTTACTTATTCACACCCCTGCAATATTTCCCTTTCCGATCCTCTCATAACTAGCATTACAAGCTTTATAGGAACTGACTAGCAATACTATTGATCAATCAGCAACTGAAGCCATTTGAGTTTACGACAGTATCCAACATCATATTTAGTATTTGCAGACAAGTAACCAAACCAAATGTGTGCTTGCAATAAGCTCGTGCCAAAACTACTCCATGTAAGCTGATTTCACTAGGAGAGTCACCAATACGCCGTACATTAATTTGTTCTCTAGATTCTCAATAGCAAGAAAAAAGTTACATATTAAATTCTCAACATGTCAATATAACATTGTCCATCAACCTTTGATTTTTTCTAAAATCTGACCCAGAGTTTGATTTCAGTGCCAACAGTGTTATGAGCTGAAAGAAGAGTATCTGGGCTGTGAGTGGAGGTTGATAACAAAAGTGGAGGATGTATGAAGAAGAGTTGCAGAGCTTGTGAAGTCGTTACAAAGGTTATGAAGTTCAGTTCAAGGATGGCAGTTAGTTAGTTAGCAATATGTGATACGTGTCAGCTTTATATGGTTGAGTTGTGTATAAGTAGAATGGCATCGTTTGGCTTAATAGCTGGAATTGTAATATGCATTTGCTACACATTCGTTTTAGTTTACATTTGATTACACGGTATAAATACAGCCACGAGTTGGAATGGAGGCCAACTCTGGAATTCAGTGCAATACTCTCTCTCTCTAGTTCTTGATCGTGTTCTTGGTGGGTGACTACCTCGAAGCAGTCAATCTGTAGTTAGAAGTGAATTCAGCGGGAGGGTCCATCACAAACAGTGGGAGGATGGGGTGTGGTAAAGTATAACTCCAACAATAAATTAACTATTCTAGAAAATTACACGATAGTTCATACATATTGCATGATTGCACAGCTTACCTCCGATTTAAAAGTAATAAATCAACACAAACATAATCGACCGGTATTTTTTTAATAAATATAATTAACCGGTAAATTGTAGAAGGTACTTAACAATTGCTAAATACCTTGCAACTAGCTACCAAATCCATTTCTTTTACGCCCAAAAAAAAGGCCCAAGCCAGTACAAAGCCTGGAGCCGGAACCACGGATAATCAGCAGCAAAGCAATAAAACCAGCGACAGGCTCTCGGAAAAAAAAAAATCGATCTGGTAAAAACAAACAGAAGGCTAATCAAATTTCAAAACTAATTCACAGAATTACCAAACGGGGAAAAAAAGAAACGAAGGCAACGAAATTCAGCCCAAAAAACCTGAAACGAAAGCAGAAGTACCGGGAAACGATGGAAATCTTTACGTCCGTGATGAAATTGAAGGCTGATGGTGTAGAATAGCGTTCGGAAAAAATGGACGCGCCGACTTTTTCTTTTTTTTCTGCCCTTTCCGACTCGTCTCCCTCCTGTTTTGTATTCTGCGTTTCAGTGTTTTGACCGAGAAGCATCACTTCCCCAATCAGGAAATCTCCCAGTTACGACGTTCGGACCTATCCACCGTTTCCAATCCGATTTTTTACACGGACAAGTCCGGGTTGGGTTTCGGTGCGCTTACGTGTAAAAAGACAGTTCGTTCTGGATAATGAGATAAAATGAAAATTTTGTAAATATCAAATCCAAAATTTGATTAAGGTTGCGATCGGATATTGAGTTGAGTTGAGTTGAATTCTCTATAAATAGTAATGAATTAAAATGACAAAATAAGTTATGTAAAATCTACCTACGATGAGTTTAAATATGTTTAGATGTTAAGATGAATTTATATATATATTTATGAGAAGTTGAAAAAATTTGTAAGTTTCGGATATAAATAGATGTTGGGTTGAAAAAGGTTATAGGTCCCAAGTGTAAAAATGTTTTAAGTTAATATAAATTTAATAATATAAGAGTTGGGTATTTAGTTATTAAAAAAAATTTAAATCTGAACCCATTAAGGAATCAAGCGCGGCCTAAAAGTTGAATTTTTGACTAAAACCAAAATCATTAGAGAGGTTAATTCAATTATCTATTCAAAAGTCAAAATAATAATATCATATTATATATTTTAATAATAATTCTTTTATATATTTTTAAATGCACTCATATATTAATTAATAATTTAATTTTTATTTAAAATTAATTATTTTTTTTCTTCAACCTATTTATCCAAGGGTGCAACTACTATCTCGTCCCATTTTTATCGCTGGGCGGTACATCTAGCGTAAATTTTCTTTTTTCTTTTTTCTTTTTTCTTTTTTCTTTTTTCTTTTTTTTTTCTTTTCATATTTTTTTAATACATTTCAAAATTTTAAAAAAATCTCAATACATTTAAAATTATATTTTTAATCATTAAGTAAAAAAAATAAAAAATAAAATTAGCAAACTGTCAAATGGAGCTGTACAAATAAGAGAGCAAAGTAGTATTTTCCTTTATCCAATAGTAACCATTGAGAATATTTTTATAGTAAAATATTATTTTGGAGATGAATATTGGCTGACCAAATTTGGAAGAATATATGAATTTACTGTAACTCAAAAGTGGAGTCTTAGAATTTTGACTATTTCAATGCTGATCATTTTAGAGTGACTTAGCCAAAATTTGGCATGACACTGGCATTTGGTTAGATCAATGCAAGTGCTTTAAATAGTAATAAAATAGTTTATAGATAGGAGTGAAATAGTTTGAATTGAGTATTTTTTTAGTTTTGAAAAATGAGAGAGAAAAAATTGAATAAAAAATATTATAAAGTTAAAATATTGTTAGAATATAGATTTATAATATTATTTTTGTTTTTGAATTTTTTTTTTTTTAAATTTGTAAAAGTTGTAATAATTAGTTTGAAAATATTGTAATGATTAGTTTAAAAATTTTATATTTAAATTATGTTTAAGAAAAGATAGGATAATATAAAATGGGATGAAATAAAAATTTTAGGATGAGTTATATTCTCAAACAGGTCATTAAGGTTAGGTTTGGATGTTGAGATAAGATGAGAATTTTTAAAAATTTTGTAAATAGTATTAAGATAAAAGTTTAAAATATTATTTTTTAATATTATTATTGGTTTGAAATTTGAAAAGTTGAATTAGAATCTGAAAAAGTTGAATTGTTTATTATATTTTATATAAAAATTTGAAAAAGATATAATGATGAGATGAGATGAGATAAAGATGAGATTTCTCATCTTTGCCCCAAACATAACCTAAGCTTAGTTTAGTTATATGAGATGAAATCAAAAATTTATTAATAGTAATAAAGTAATTTATGAATAATAATAAATAATTTAATTTAAAATTTTTATAGAATTTAAAATAAAAGGAATTAAATAAAAAAATGAAAAAAACTGGAGAACGAATGCAATTAGAATCCTGCTCTACACCACTATTGTTGACACATTAGCCTCCTGCTTTTGAAGATAAGATTTTCGGGATTGGGTCTCGTTTGCTTTTTCAATTGTTCTATCTCATTTTATTTTATTATTATAAATTTTTTAAATTTTTATATAAAATAAATTAAACAATTTATTTTTTTAAAATTTTAAAATAAAAATAATATTAAAAAATATATTTTAATAATATTTTATTTAATTTTTAACTTTTATCATAACTCATCTCATCTCCTATATAAAAACAAATGAGACTACTCATCAATTTCAATTCCATCTTTGATTTTACAAATGAGATAAAATGAAATGAATTAACATAAAAGTTAAAAATTAAATAAAATAATATTATAATATATTATTTCATTATTTTTTTTATTTTAAGATTTGAAAATTTTAAATTATTTATTTTATTTTATGTAAAAATTTAAAAAAAAAATTATAATGATTATATTAAATAAAATAAGTTAAAAAGTGATGTGAAAATAATAGAGTCCTTATTTGTTGGAGTTACCCTTCTCAAATCCACTGAACTGACTCTCTCATCATCTCTAT
Source organism: Pterocarya stenoptera (assembly GCA_003123785.1). NCBI lineage: Eukaryota > Viridiplantae > Streptophyta > Magnoliopsida > Fagales > Juglandaceae > Pterocarya > Pterocarya stenoptera. The sequence continues at coordinate 61,892 of QEOT01123881.1, read as the reverse complement.
TTAATTTTGAATTAATCTTTGCATCATCCTACACACTGCACACTATAACTTTTTTTATTTTTTTTATTTGTTTCTCTTATTAAATGTATATTATATGGATGATGAATAAAAAAATATAAATGTTTCAAGAAGAGTAAAATAAAAAAAAATTAAAAAAAAATAAAAAAAAATAAAAAACACATTGGTGTGTAGTGTGTAAAATGATGCATAGCAATGCTCTTTAATTTTATACTACCTCAGTTTCTTTGCATCTGCCCATTATCGCAAAAGTGAGCCTTCAACGCATAACAATTCGTTTCATTATAAGTCAGAGATATTTTATCAAAAGATGAAAAAAATATTATTATTATATAACTTTTTAATATACTTTTTAATTTGAGATTTAAAAAATTGAATTATTTATTATATTTTTTTGTAGATTTTAAAAAAATTATAATGAATATAAAAAATAAGATGAGATAGCTTGTAACCAAACCAGTTCTAAAACTTTCCAAAAAATGTGCTATCTCTTGACAATAAAAAATGGCATTGAAATGATTTAGTACTCGTTTAGATAGTGAGATAGATGAGATGATTTTATATGCGTTAAATAAAATATTATTAGAATATTATTTTTTAATATTATTATTATTTTAAAATTTGAAAATTTTGAATTGTTTATTATATTTTGTATGAAGATTTGAGAAAATTGTAATAATGAGATAAAATGAAATGGGTTGAGAATGTTTTTATAGAAAAATTCTATTCATTATCCCCAATCACAACTTTTTTTATTTTTTTAAATTACCAAATGTGTGGTATATGGATGATGAGTAGAAAAATTCAATAAACATAAGAAGAATAAAATAAATAACAAATTTTAAAAAATATAAAAATAATAAAAATATCGTATATGAAAATGATGAGTAGCAAATATCGTTTCTATATCAAAACAGGGCTTTTAAGGGTTGTGTCAATCTTTTTACATGCCACCCTTTTTAAGTCCCCTGTAATGGTGGGTTTGGATAGAGAATTCAGATGAGATATTTTTTTAAAAGTTAAATAAAATATTGTTAAATATAATTTTTTAGTATTATCTTTTATTTTAAGATTTAAAAAAGTTGAATTGTTTATGATATTTTTGTATGAAAATTTGAGAAAGTTATAATAATGAAATGAGATGAGATGACTTAAACAGGATGAGATGAGATGAAATGGGTTTGGATATACAATTTAAGAAAGTTTTACATTTTTTATTGGTGAAATGGGATTGAAGCTGGTGTGAAAATGGTGGTGGGTAAGGAGTGCTTAGAAATAGAAGGTGCAAGAAATTGTGGCCATGGATGTTCAAAAACAGTTGTTTTTTGAAACAAAAATGGTTTGTGGGTATGTAAAATGCAGAAGTTGAAGGATGCTACGAATAAAGGTCTACACTGGACTGATTTTAAATAGCAGCACCATTGCAATTAGATCTCTCTGTGCTTTTGCAGCAATCTATTCTATGCTCTTGTTTCTTTTTTATATGAGTAATGCTTTGATTAATTGTTAGAAAAAGAGATCAGAGAATGGGTAAAATAGTGAGGAAATAAGAGAGGGAGCGTGAGATTGAGAAGGAGAAGAAAATTGGGAGATTTGGAGTGGAGATTGCACAACGAAGAGTATGGTTTTTTTTGTTTGTCTGCGTGACTCTATAGAGTTGAGTAAAAATCCAAAAATTCGATTCCGACTCCGGTTTCGTTTCGATCTGACTCCGATTTTCCGCATCCTACTCTGACCCAATTTTGTACGTATGTTATTAAAATATGTGTATTTTTCTATATATTAATCATATAAATTTTATATAATTGAATATTATATAGTTAGTTAAATTCAATAATATACTAACATGAGCTAATTATTATAAAATAATATATTTATACTATAATATAAATATACTAAATTGACTAGTAATACTTTAGTATATGTAAAATTAATGTATAATAACATTTAATACTAATGTATTACATGATTTGGAGTTAAAATGGCAGCCCAACCCGCACTCCATGTAAAATGACATCATTATTATAAGATAAAACGGTGATGCTTTACATGATTTGGAGTTACTTAAGGCCCTAGGGTTTCACTCTCCCCCTCCTCGAGTCACCTCTCTCTCCCAGTGAGTGTGTGACCCTATCTTTCCCAAATCCTAGATTCTTAACCCTAGCCGCATGGCTTCACCCCCCCCCCCCGGTTGTTTGCACAACCTGTCTCTCAGAATCCCATCTCACAACCTCTCTCTCTTCTGGAGACACTGTAAGCCTTTCTCTCTCTTCTCCCTTCTTCTTCTCTCTCTTCTCTCGTAGTCTTCTTTGTCTATCTCTCTTTTTTGTGTGATTTTTCACTTTCTCTTAAATTTTTCAGGGTCTCGAGGCTAACAAAGCTTCATGAAATTTCTCCAGGGTCTTGAGGCTGACGAAGCATTGAAAAATCCATTTTGTGCCATCACGATCATAGGGTGAGTTTTTTTTTTTTTTTTTTGAAATTTCTCTCTTTTTGCTGATTTAATCTCAAAGTGTAAATGAAAAAAGGAAAATGTAAATTTGATCATGAAGCTCTAGTGAATCTGTGTAAATAAAAATAAAAAATGTGAATATGAGTAAAAGCTTCGATGAATCTATTAAATGAAAAATGAAAAACATGAGTCGGTGTAGTTGCTTTGGTAAATCTATCATTTGTGTAGATGGGTAGTCGGTAGATTTGACTATGAATTTAGAAAATGGGTAGATGCTTTATGAATTTATGAAATTTTGTGAATCTGGTTGTGTATAATAATAAGTGTAATTTTGTTTAAAATTGTATGATTCTATAATCTGGTTGTTTGTGTGTGAATCTCTAATATTTTGTTTAATTTTAGGTAGATGCTTTGTGAATTTAGAAAATGGGTTTATGCTTTGTGAATCTGTGTAATTTTGTGAATTTGGTTGTGTATAATAACATGTGTAATTTTGTTTAAAATCATTGTGGGAGTGCAATATGGTTCTGTCATGAATATTTTTTAGTACTAATTTTATAATTTGATTATGAAGATATTTTTTTTGTGTTGTGTTGTATTTTAGTTTTTAAATCATGAATGTTGGAGGTACAAGAACATCTAAATCCACATTTGCATCTTGTCTAGAAAGACCATAATAGCCTGTTGAAGCTTCCATTATCGAAGAGTTTAGTGAGCCATTAGACTCTTTAGAGTACTAGCAATGGCTTATTCATCTTTATCTTCAAATTTAAATAATATGTCTTTATATTCATCTATATTAGCTTATGCATCTTTAAATTTTTGCATAGCTATAAACAGTGATTCTTCAAATTTGAAAAAATACTATTCACTCTTCAAACATTATTTTACTCTTTTTTTCTCTCTCCTACCCATTAAAATCGACTTTGTAGAATTTATATTAAAATGATTTTGATACATGAAATTTGTATTAAGTTGATAATATAAAGTGGATGCTAATTGTAAAATATATATATATAAAATAATTTTAGGAAACAAATAAAAAATAAAAAATAAATATTTTATTATCATTTGGTTCAAAAATGCATAATTTAATATGAGAGTTTTTCTTGATATGCAAAATCAATTTTTAAAAGATGTGATTTTGAAGATGCATATAGAGAAACCATTGCTAGTGCTCTTAGTAGGCACTCCTACTACCATTTCAAGAATATGTCGAAGGTATGTGATCATTTCATAAGAGTCATTAATTGTTATCCCATGATCATACAACAACTTATAATCATTGTGAAAAATTGTGGAAATATCATCCCAAGAGGCAGTGCACTTCAGCCTTGAAGGCACACATCTACCTTTACCCTAAAAATCGTAAGAATAGATTGGATAATGGTCAACAATTTTTAGTTTCGGAGGCAAGAGTTGAAGGAGAGAAATGGGAGAAGAAACTAGGGATGACCAAGTATAATGAAAAAAAAAAAAAAAAAAAAGGACTGCCCTTGTTAGAATGGTGATATTTGATGAGTTGCCTTTTTCAATTATTGAGGGCCAAGGGTTTCGGTACCACACTAAATCCCTTGATTCTAAGTTTCTTATTCTTTCTCGTTTTAGAATAAGGAGAGATTGTATGAGACAATTATTGAGAGAGAATGATAGTTTAAAAAATATAAATTTTTGACAACAAAGCAAAGAGTGTGCTTAACTACTGACATTTGGACTTCTATCCAAAACATTAATTACAAGTGTGTTACGGTTCATTTTATTTATAGTAGTTGAAAGTTGAATAAGCAAATCATTTCATTTAGTCGTATTATTGATTACAAATAGGCAACGATTAGGAGGGCATTGGAGGAGTGTACGCTTGATTGAGACATTGACAAAATTCTTACAATAACAGTGAATAATGCTACCTTTAATGACTTCGCTATTGATTTGTTGAGAATAGTTGAAGTAGGAAAATGAAGTTTGTTGCGGAGCACAACTTTATTCACATGAGGTGTATTGTGCACATTTTAAACCTTATTGTCCAAGAAGGTTTAAAAGAAGTCGATGACTCAATCACAAAGATCCACAATTTTGATTAGGTATGTGAATCTTCTCCCTAAAAACTTGCCACTTTTAAGTCTTGTGTTGAGAGCTCAAAAGTTCCATGTAATTATGTTTTGACATACCTATTTGATGAAACTCAAATTTTCTTATGTGGGATGTGGCTGAGGAGTATAAAAAAGTCTTACAACCTTTGCTTAATGAGGATACGTGCTTACGAGTTTATTTGTCTAAAGATAGGCATGAGAGAAGGGGATTAGGAGCTCCAGGGTCTGATGATTGGGAGGCTATAAAAAAAAATTTCAAAGTTTCTAGGAATATTTTATCGTATTAGCCTTAATAGGGATAATTAAGGCTAATACGATAATCCCTTGGACTCAAATTCATGTTTGTTTCAAACATTATCTTGTCAATATTCATTCACATTATTTAATGTAAATATAAAGTTAAAAGACAAGAAAATAGAAATAACTATAATAGATATCATTAAATGTCCAAAAAATATTTAATATATCAATGAGTTAATTAACATGTTCACATCATAAATAAATACATAAGACACATTCTTTCAACATGTTCTTTAAACTGCTTCGCTACCAAACCCATTGTCAGTAGGGCAGTAAAAATAAATAGAAAAATCGAAAAAACCGGCCCGAACAGGTTGGTTTGGTCCAATTTTGGACTGGTTTCTCCATTTTAAAAACCTGTCATAGCCGATCCAGTCTCGATTTTGTGTTTTCTAAGACCAGACTGGACTGGTTCACAAATCATTTATATATTTTTCATTAATTTTAATATTATATATATTTTTATAAATTATAATTATATATAAAATAATGTTATATTATAATTTATAACATAAAATTTTAATCTTAAACATGAACAATTATTTGATCATATGCTTTTAAATATAAAATATATATTAATTTTATTTTGTGGTTTAATAAATTTTCAACATATTCATTTTGATAAATATATTAGTAACACTAATATACATTAGTATATTAATTACTATATTATCACTAATATATATATAGTAATAGTACTATACCAATAGCATTACTATATACTAATGGTATTAGTGTATTACTAATATTTATATATATATTAATATATATAATTATATATATAAGTATAAAAGATTAGAGATTTAATATATATTAAAAACTGGGAAACAAGACCGAACTGAACTGGAACGGTAAAATCGAAAATATTGATTTAGGAGGATAATTGATGCGGTATTGGTTCTTGAAAATGTAAAACCGCTGTATACCAGTTCGGTCCCAAAATTTGTCCAAAATCGAATCAAACCGGACCAAATAGAACATCCGCATCGGCTTCTTCAAATAATATTTCATATTCAAATTTTGGATATTTTATCAATAGTTGGGCCACATTGGTTTAGCCAAACTCTTTTCATTTAAAACTTTACCTACAATAATTTCATCTTTTTCTTCAAAGATGAAAAGAACTGTTTGAAGTCTAAATCTATTGTTTATTAATTTTGGCTCTTCTCTCCCGCGATTTCTCTCGCTCTCTTCTTCTTCCCTCTCTCTCCCACGTCTCTTCTTTTTTCTCTTCTTCTCTCTTTCTCTCTCGCGTCTCTTCCTTCTTTGGATTCTTCTAGTTTCTTTTTTCTTTTTTTTTCTTCTTCTTCCCTTTCACTCCGTCTCTTCCTGATTTTCTCTTCTTCTAGTTTTTTTTTCTCCTCTTCTTTCTTTTCTTCCCTCCCCCGTATCTCTTCCCTCTTTCTCTTCTTCTAGTTTTTTTTTTCCTCTTCCCTCTTTCTCTCATACAGCTAAAAAAGCTTCCATCTTTCTCTCCTGCAACTTTCTCTCCAGCACGGCACCGCGATGGCTTCTCTCCAGCACGACAAGCAATAACATGGTAAGAATTCGAAACCCTAGTCTTGATTTTATTGTTTCGGTTTGATTTTGTTGATATTGTTTGTGGTTGATTTTGTTTTCAGCAAGAGTTTTCAATTTCTAGTTTTGATTTGGATACACGATAAGGCTCAATTTTATTTCTGTTTCCTAGTTTTGGTGCTTGTATACATGTCATTAAAATTTGATTGGCTTCTGTTAAAGTTTCTAGTTTTGATTTCGGCTTCTGCTGAAGACAAAGGCAATTGTCTTTTGCTTCTTTGAACTCCAAGCAATAACTTTTGAAAACAAGAAATGTAGCCTAATGTGTGAATACTTGAGATTGTGGCTGCTGTGTGAATATTTGTGCTGTTGCAATTGATGTTTACTAATATCTATTTGCAGCGTGTTATTGATTTGGTATAATTTTGAATGGGAATTTATTGTAACTAGCCTATAACCCGTGCAATGCACGGATCGCTATTTATTCTGAATTTTATAACTTTAAATAATTACTATAAGCTGATAATGTATATCAAATATATATAAAATAGAGCATGAATATATAAAAGAGTTCATTTTACCAATAAATATTTCATAGTCAGTTTACAATATTAAAAATGTAATATATATATATATATATGGTTGTTCAATTTAGAGCAATGTAAAATAGATACAATAAATATGAGACACGATTGTTCAACTAATATTTCTTCTGGATTTTTCTCCTCTTGGATGATGAAGCCTGAGATTTTTGATCATTTTCATTTGAATTTGAGTTGATGTCGAGATCGATGTGTACAATAGTTTCCTGAAATAAGATTTTAATATCGTTAAGAAAGTTTATGTATAAAACATTTTAATCATTAAATTTCTATTAAAGAATAGTATAATAGTGTACTGATGAACACCCATAACGAATTGATTGAACAATGAGAAGTAAAACCATTATAAATATAAAATCGGATAGAAAATATGATTAAATACCAAATCATGTAATTTATTGTTACCTTTTTAATTGACTTTGATTCTATAGATTCGGGATCAAATATTCGCTGAATCGTGTAGTTTTCCCGTCCATATTTTAAATTGTACTCATCAAGTCGTAGTAGAAAGATGTATTCTTTGCCGACAATTTGTTGTAGATCATTTGGAAAACCATCATCATTCAGGTCCTACACAAATACAAATATATATATGTTATAATAATGGTATATCTAATATTTAATGTAGTTATTATACTTTCTATATCAATATTCAGTTTAAAAATATTATATTTGCTATTTTCTTACCTGGTCTTGTTTTTCTGTAAGTTCTTTCGCAGTTTTATGTAAGATTTTCTCAGCCTCTTTGTCAAATAGGATCGACGACGTTGACCCTGAATCATCAACCAGCTCCATATTTATTCGATACCTAAATACTGAGACACTTATTAAATAAACTGGACATTAAATTAAAATATAGATGTTCATGTGTGTGGTTGTGCAAATGGAAATATACATTAAATTTGTTCTATAAAATTACCTTAGTACAATAAGTTTTGGTTCTGCCTTACATCGTTCACACCAAGAAGTTCCTTCAATGAATTTAACTTTTGTTTTGCATATAAGGCATGAACTATAATACCATCCAAATTTGTTGTCTATCTTGACAATTTTGCATGAGCACGTCACTAATATTCCCTACAATATTAAATTGTTATTAGATATTATAGTGTGTAATCTTAACAAATGGTATATTATATTAAATTCAAAACACAAAATCAATACTTTTGTCTCTGCAGTCCATTCGAGTTCTTTAATTTCAGCAATTGTTTTTCTATTGTAGAATGGAAGTTCTGTATTAGATATCACCGGTTGCTCTAATTTCATGGTTCTGGCATCCCTTTGGAAAACATCTTGTAGCCTAATTCAATCAAAATAAGTTAATAGATATATATATATTATGATGGTTAAATATTTAGAGACTAAAAAGTAATAAATGTTATTATTACTTTTCTCGAATTCTTGATACGTCAGGAATCTCAAGGTTTATGTACAACTTTGTCGCATTTGTTGATGATAGATTAAACTCGCCTGGGGAAGAACACATTATTTCAAGTACAGATGAAACAATGATATTAAATCTTTATGTAGATTTTCCATTTCAATAATGTAAATGTTACCTTTAAATGCCTTGAGTATTGTCGAGGTAACTACCACCACAGATGGTCTTGGATTGTCCTTATAAAAATCATCATTGATTTGCATTGCGGCAGACCCCCATAAAGTTGCTTGTATATATTTATTCCTAAAATTTAACATGCGTGAATCAGTCATTTTTATAAGTAATACTATTAAACAACAAATTAATTTATCTATGATTTAACATTTAATAGATTGTACTTACTCCTCTAATAGTAACTGAATCGTCCGTAGCATGACAGGATGACCCTTTGCATTTCTCTCCTCTATGGCTCCAACAGATTCTAATCTTCCAATTACATCTGTAAATGAGATGATATTATTTTGTTATGTGCAAAATAGTATTCAAGCCTAAATTTAATATATGAGATTATAAAAATTTATTACATAGAAAATAAAATACTTACCAATAAAGTATGTTGGGTTATAGCAATGTTTCGCTATAGTTTCATAATTTGTAATGATAGAAATTTATTACATAGAAAATAGAATACTTACTAGTCAAGTATGTTGGGTCATAGCAACGTTTCTCTATAGTTTCATAATTTGCAAAATCAAACTGGAACTTAGGTACTGATTGACTTATCTGATTAAGCTCAGCAACCAAAGTCGTCGATGTGAAGAGAATCTTATAGTTTGTAGCCACCGGACGATACTTCCCTTTACATTCTTCAACAACAAAATTCTTTATTGCATATGTAAACCCTTCATTCAACAATGGTCGAAATTGCTGAACCAAATTTTTCCTTATACTTGCATGAATTAGAGTCCCCTTTAAAATAGAAATGAGAAGATAAATTAGATTAAATTTAGTAGTGTCTAAATAAATGTAAAATCTAAGTATGATAAAATATTTAAAAACAACTTACATTGATATCTGTTAGTATCAAGTCAAGGCTAAAAAGCTCATGTTGATTTGCTATATTTGTTGCATCCTACATACGTAATATTCTAACTTCAATATTCCATAATTCCTTTTCAGTTGACAATTTATTCAAAGGTGTGCAATCCATATTCATCTGAGTCATTCGTACCTACATAAATTATAAATTTAAAAATGTTAGAAGAGTGTAGATTTTTATATATTGCAAGTATAAAATATATAAAGGCAACTTAAGAAATAAAAAGAACTGAAAAATAGATGAGAATTAAATACCTTAAGGCAGATTGTTGAAGATTTCATTATATACAATATTTTTTGTACAGAAACGACCATTGGAGGCTTTCTTTGTGATAAGAACTTTTAATCCTTCTCTTCTCTTTACTCTAGATATTGCAACATATAGTTGACCATGACTGAAAACTGCTTTTTCAAGAAAAAGACCAACATGTTCTAAGGTTTGACCTTGACTTTTGTTGATTGTCATTGCGAAGCATACAGAAATTGGAAATTGTCTTCTCTTCAATATAAAAGGCAGTTTAGAATCAGATGGGGACAAAATGATGCGAGGGATGAATACTTTTTCTCCAACGTGCGTTCCAGTCATGATTTGTGCCTCAACAACCCATTTTGATAACTGCGTAACTATAAGTCGGGTGCCATTGCAAAGACCATTACTCTGATTTAAATTCCGAAGTAGCATTATTGGTACCCCAACTTTCAATCTCAATTTATGATTTGGAATACCAGGAAATTTCAAAGAGTTTAAAAATTCTACTGGAAACATCGTTTGTTGTTTTGTAATATTGTCCCCGGCTTTACATATCGAATCGGCACTGTAGAATACTTACTCTTCCAAATCGATGAGCTGATCCATCATGTAGTCATTGATATCCTGCACAACATCATTTGTAGGTGCTAGAATTGCCCTTTCTCTTAAGTATCTTGAATTATTACATTTATCTCTCAAATCTGAATATGTGGCATTTACGATATCGACAATAGGATGATTATTAGGCTGAACAATTAAATCAGGTGGTATCTTAATCATTCCTTCACTTTCAACACAACTCAATTCATCGTCACCCATTCGTAGAATCCAATTTGCAAAATCTCTTGTAGCAATATCCCCCATATTTTGGTCGAGTCTCATATTTTGAGTCATTGTAAAAACTACACAATTTCTCCACAATGAAGATCTATTAATAGTTGCCTCAACTATTTGCTCTCTTTGACCATTGGATACAACTGGCAATATTTGACGGAAATCACCACCAAGAACAACTGTCTTCCCCCAAATGGTTTTTCTGCACTATTTACATCAGTAAATCGTAAAATATCCCTCAAAGAACGATCCACAGCTTCAAAACAATTCCGGTGAGCCATAGGAGCCTCATCCCAAATTATGAGACTGGTTCTTACCATTAATTCTCCAAGTTGAGAGCCTTGTTTAAATGAGCAAGTTGAATTATTTGACACATTAATTGGTATTTGAAATCTTGAATGAGCAGTCCGACCACCAGGCAATAATAGAGCCGCAATTCCAGATGAAGCAACTGCAAGTACTATTTTTTCTTCTGAACGTAATTGAAATATCAATGTTTTCCAAAGATAAGTTTTTCCTGTACCACCATGTCCGTATACAAAAAAGAAACCACCATTTCCATCATTCACAGATTCAATGACAGAGTCATATATTCTTCTTTGTTCAACATTAAGATTAACAAATAACTTGTTATGTTCCTCCTTTAACCCAACCCTATTATAGTCCAACTCATCTTGTAGCAATCTGTTATTGCTCTGCCCAAGTAGTAATACATCTGGATACGGCATATTTTCAAACTCTCTTAATGATCTTCCACTTCTTACCAACAATTGCTCAATTTCACAAAGTGCATAGTTTTTTATCTGTATCTCGGTAAGATGTAAGTTTTCACAATTACAGACTCTTCTTTGGTGGTGAAGAATGTCTTCAGATAACAACTCCCAATTAGCAATCCATAATTTATAAGGATCTGCAACCTCACAAAAAATTAATAATGTGACAAATAATTCACGTAGTTGCTTACCAGATGCCCATTGCGAAGCATGATTTAGAGCTTCATGCCACTCCTTATCATCATCAAGTAAACCAAGGGCATAACATGCCGATCTGTAAGATGGATACAATATATTATCTATTGTTCTATTTCTTCAAAAGATCGAGGTCCTCTGACTATATTAAGAAGCATGCGTAAATAAAATCGTTCACCACTCCCAGGATGTGAGTAATATATTCGGCCTACACATCGTCCTTGCTTTCTCAAATTCCATTCCTTATCTCTATTATTCCAAACCCATTTAGATGGAAAATCCGAATATGTTAAATTTTTTGCTTCCTCATACATAGAATTTGCCTTCATCCATTCAGTAAACTTTGTTTGTAAAATATTTGGTCGATTGAGTACATTTTCTAAGTCATCTGAATCTTCAAATATGATTAATTGCTCATTTTCAATATGGAAAGTCAACCTCTCCACTGCCGGTTCACGATAATGAATGTCGAACCGAAATATTCTCCAACATGCTTCTGTTGCAAATAGATATCTGCAATCTAAATATGATTTAATCTCATCAATATTAGTAACGTTTTGTGATCCTGTAGAACCATCTATATGAAGATTTTCTTCCAGAATGAAAGTCGCACGGTCTGGTCCCTTATTGATGTACTTGAACAAATACTTTATAGATCTTGAACGATTACACCATTCAACATTTATATGTGCTTGATATTTCACTAACAGGTCCACATTGTAAGGAACAATGAATCTGTTATCCAACTTAAGACCATTCTTTTCAATATACATATCAGGATTATCTCTTCTCCTATATACTGCAAAGCCATCTTCATCAATTGACGTCTCCCTACAAAATTTCTTTGGAAAACTTTTACTACACTTGTTATTAATCATACAACTTGCTTTTGAATTTAGAAATCCACATGGACCATGAACCATATACTGTTTCACTGCATCGTAAGCAATTTTATCTTTGTTAACATCTGGGATCTCTGCGGATATTATTCTATCTATTTCTGTCGGAGTTGGATGCTTGTCATCATAATGTAAAAAGAGCAATAAATGTGCATGAGGTAGTCCTCTCTTTTGGTACTCAATAGTGTAGATAACTGAAAAGACAATATAAATTTAATTAGATAAGCACATATTTCTCTAGTTTAGGATAGTAATGAATATAATAGATGATAAAAGAAGTATTACCAGCAAGCACCCTCCCGAAGTGTTGGCCATGTTTTAAGTCACGAAGAAGTTGATCGAGTTTAATTTTAAAAACCCTTGTGACTATATCTGGTCGATCCTCTGCTTTTTGTCCTGGATTCTTAGATAGGAAATTTTCAATTTCTGTCCATTTTGCATTACATGTGAATGTTATAAATAAATCGGGATAACCTGCCCACCTACAAATAGCCATTGCATCTTGATAATTTTCAACCATATATCTTGGGCTTCCTGTGAAACTCGAAGGTAATACAATTCTCTTTCCAGTAGATGCAGGGGTTGTATCTCCTCTCAGAATTGCATCTCTTAATCCACTATATAACTCAACCCTTAATTTACATTGGTTTCTTCTCACCCACATTAGTCTGGTCTCTTCAATACATGTGTATGCATCAACAATAAATTGTTGGAATAAACGATTGCCATATATTAATGTGTGTCCTTCTCGTTCACGTTCTTGCAATCTGTATGCATAATATTCCCTCATAGTAATGAATTCTTTCTTTCTTGATGAACTTCTATGATCAGTCCTACGTAAAATACCAAGCCTAAATCCATCTTCCCCGTATGGAAAAAGAAGAGGATACTGTAGTGCCATATACGATGGATGCAATTCATTAATCCTTTTCAACCCACCTTCTTTATATTCTACAACAATATCCCGATGAGCATCCTCACTACCAATATCACCAATAATAATTGCAGCAATCTCTGAACAGGTAGGCAAATTATGTTCTCTTCCATCTGTTGTTCTTGAACTAATAAGACGTAGTCTCATTTGATGAATATCATCCTCTGAGAAACGGTCCCTTACCATACGAAAAACTTTCACCAATTCATTCGTTTCATTAAGCATCTGGACTAATGCAGTAAGAATTGATGACTCAATATTTTTATTGGAGTTGTTGTGATTCAATACACTCATTCGATTTTGTACCTCATTCTCAGTGTCATAGAAGTATAACTGTGCAAATTGAGGATTAGAACCATCTATTGGATGTAGGGTTCCAATTTTATGATGATTCTGACCATTAATTCGAAAGATGTATGGACCACCTCCATTATTGATATTCTTGTCTACATTTCCACCCATTGAAGTCATAGCAAGAACGGCATTATAACTTCGTATTTGTGTTTTAAATCTCCTACAATGTTGCCCACCCGTATGACTTAACAATTCTTCTAAGAAAGAAGGTGGCTTCTTAAGTAAAGGTAGCACAACTTGACCCTCCATACAACAAAGAGAAAATCTTGGCTGAGTTGGCATCCTTGATTTTTGAGTTCTCTCTTCATACCATAATATTGCACCACAATAATCACATTCATAAGATGGAGGACCAAAATTCCAAGGCTCTGTGTATTTTCCTATAATGTAGAAAAGAAAACCAAAAAGCATCATTACTATTAATCCTATTATAGAAAATGTGTTATTATACATCAATTAAGTAATTGAGTCATTTACTTGGTGGTTCGTCGGTTGTACTATCTTTGCTTCGCTCACCATCAACACACGGAATTGCTCCACTTCCTATATCATCCATTATCATTCGTCTTCTACGTCGCACAATTATACCATCATTTATACTGTCACTACTTTGTTCATCATCACGATGCATTCTTGCTCTACTCCTTTTATTATTAATAATCCTCTGTCTTCTACTACGTGCTAGTCTAGCATTTTCCATTTTTAATTTTTCTGAAGAATATAAATGATCACAAAGGAGAAAATGAACATAAATGCATTAGATAAATATGAGTAGTTTAACTTAACATAAGCAAATTAATTAAATCACGAATAAATGCATGACAATGGTTACCATGAAACAAATTATCCCAGATAAATAACAAAATAACTAAAGATCAGAAGTGAACATAAATGCATCAGATACAACTAAGAAATAAATATAAATGCATCAGATAAAAGATCAATTGTTTATCTTAATATAAGCAAATTAATTAAGTCACGAATAAATGCATCAGAACAATCACCATAAAACAAATTATTCGAGATAAAGAACGAATCAAGTAAAGATTAGAAGTGAAAATAAAAGCATAAGATAAAGATCATTATTAGTTTAACTTAATATAAATAAATTAATCAGAAACAAATTAACTTATAAAAAAAAACAGATCACAAATAAACTGAATAAAAAAAAAACGACCTCATCTCCTAACAATAAATAAAATCATTAGCTAAATAACAATGATGGAGGTTTTTTTCGAAAAGAATAAAAAAATAAAATCATGAACATTTGTTTTTCTATTTTTTTAATAATAATCATTAGCTAAACATATATAAGAAATAAGAAATTTTCCAATTATTACTTAGTATAGTACTTGGTAGCTTAGTAATAAAGAAAAAAAAATAGTACTCGGTAAGCCGACCTCCTCTCTTTCACTTCTCATTCGCATCTCTTCACTCCTCTCTCTTTTTCTCTCTGCTCAGACTCTCTCTCTCTCTCTCTCTCTCTCTCTCTCTTTCTCTCATGCGGAATCGGTAACCTAGCCTTCGTTACTCTCTATTTCAAGTTTCGGCCACCGTCTCCCTCTTTGCCGTGTCTACCTGTCCGTCCATACACTTCTCTATCTTTTCTCTCTACTCAAACCTGTCCCTCTCTCTCACGCGAAATCGGAAACCCTAGCTTCCGTGTCTCTCTATTTCAAGCTTCGGCTGCTGTCTCTCTCTCTGCCTTTGTCTATCTGGCTGTCCTTCACTTCTCTATTTTCTCTCTGCTCAGACCCTTCTCTCTCTATCACGCGAAATCGGGAACCCTAGCCTTCGTCGGTTCTTTTTTGTTAAGGTTGAAAAGTGGTCTGATTTTTGTGTATTGGTTGTGTCGTTACAGGTTTCAGAGGGGATTGAAGCGGAAACCAATGATCTTGATTAAGAAGCTTCGC